>CANDYH010000477.1:0-23239 GCA_947396885.1 Heligmosomoides polygyrus polygyrus | reverse complement strand
TAATCGGGACCCAGATTTGTCGGAGTCATTCCTCTCGCCTGCTCTCGTGACCCCTCGCCGCCATCTGAGGACGCCGTAAACCGCCTAACCAGAGTCTTCACACTTCTGCTGTCGCGGGTATTATTGATCCTACCAAACACCGTAGAGGTGGCGTGCTCCGGAATCGAGTTTCAACAAATCTTAACGGTCCTTTCTGTCTGTATTCATTTTAGTGCACATTTTTACGAGTGCTTTGTGCAGTCTCATTCGTTTTATTCCCATTCAATTCAGTTTTTTACGTAGGCTTAAATTTCTATTATTATTTTTAGTTTGAGTTTTTGGGCGCATGGGAGTTGGGAACCTAAATAAAGCGGAGGTAGAGTGCGTGGCGGCACCCCAGAAGGCTTTAAGTTCTAGTACTGATCGTCGACCTTCTCGTAAGCACCGACTAGAACTTTATCCCCATTCTTTTTTATTTTCTGTAATACCTGTTCACAATATAATGCGTGGCGCAACCCTCAAAGGCACATAGTAACGGTGACTTTTATTCTTTATTTCTTCCACGGGATGTCGTGGAGCCAATCTGACTTTTATTTGCGGTCTCCAACCGATGGACAAGTCGAAAGCGCAAAAATTGTAACCGATACAGAGAGTTCGATCCCAAATTACACACCTAATGTTAATGAATCGCGGTATTAGTAGCGGTACTTCTCACCGTTATCGGCCGTAATCTGCATAAGGTTTTAAAAAGGCAATGATATCGTAGCGTAAGCCGAATAGCCGGAAGGTTCGATAGCAATCTTGGTATCACTGCTTCGCGACGTTGTACATTCATACTCCAGTGAATAACGATGTGTCGAGGTTCAAAACAACAAAGCTTAGAATATCGCCTTACATGCGGCAAAAACAGATAAAGGACGGCGCAGTCAATCACTGGATGTCGTGGAGGCGATCTGAATGCGAATTTCTCTACACAATGACTTGCAGCCAGCCGATGAATATGTCAGCGTTTTATCCTTCCCTGACAGGTCTGGTGCCAATTCACTGCTCCGAAGGATGGAAGGCTTGCTTCGCCTGAGCGGGAAATCCGAACCAGGAACCTAGTATCGGGAGCACGCGACAGCCGAAACCTCTTCCGACTGTGCCTAGTAGGTCCTTATATAAAAATTTGGCAAAATTTGCAACTGAGTCAGGTCAGAAAGTTCAACGTTGCCTTTCCGAATCCTTACGCGCATTAGCAGTCGTTCCTAGAACCAATTTCTTCTCAATTTGATTAGTTTTCCGGTTCTGTTCATCGGTCTTAACTTGAGTGCCTCGACAGTGCGCCCTCGACAAAAAATGGCAAAGAACAGTTTAGCACATTAGGTTACGGTTGGGATAGAGCGCTTCGGAAAATTCGAAGAATGATCTTAATTTGAGGATATGAGTTCGGTCACGTCGTCCACGTCCTGTGATTGTTGGCTATTACGCTTACTAGTTCGGTGGTAGTTCTGACCAAATTGGAACAAAAATACACGATCATGTCTTGTTGTTATAATGTCAAAAACACTTAACAAACTCCGTTAAAGCTTTAAACGGTGAGCATTTCATCGAAATCGTATCGATAAAAAAGATGTCGTCAATGCGCTTGAATGTGAGAGGCTAAAAATACTTTTTTTTATAAAATAGTAAGGCAAAACCTTCCAGAGATACCGCAGCAACACTGCTCGTAAGTGAGCATCTAAAATGTGTAACCTTATTTCTACATCCACGGACATGCTCATCTCATTACGCGAGCGTCAGTATGTACCAATTCCTTGCTCAATTAGTGCCCTTCTATTGATCATGTTCTAAGCTGGCTTCATAAGTGATTGTGAAACGCTACACCGGATAGAGCACGGACAGAGACCGTCACCTGGGTTCAAGCCAATCATCGGACTTCGCTCTACCAATCAATTCAAATCGATAAAATTCTACCCTAAGGAAATAAGGATCACACAGGATCATTATACTCTTTAACTTCTAGCCTGCCACTTCTAAAGTTAAAATACATATTTTCGAATTGAATTGCTTACATTTATGATGTCACAGTAAATTTTGAACTCAGAATTATTTCATTGTATTTGAAAATGCTTTACTCGCACACATAAAATGATCGAAAAATTATTACGTTGCTTAAGTATCATTAATAAAAATTAGCTGTTGGAAATGGTTCCAGTCTTATAAGGTGACTTTTCTCAATTTTATTATACCGAAATAGCCAAGCGCTTTCTGTTTTCAGAATTCCACCGGTAGTGAAATTCTGGAAAACAGAACGCGCAAGATCACCAAGAACACTAAAATGGGAAATTTTCAATCCTACTTAATGGCGGATTTCACGGGCACTGAATTCTTAACTTTGATGTTTATAGCAAAAGCTTCAAATTTCAGGAGTCTCCTCATGTCATCTAATCTCAGAGTAGATGCGTCGAATGCAGACGAAAGAGGCCGACTGTCGCGTACATCCCAATTCGAAATCTCGCCCAATCCAACCCAAGTTTTTATCCCTTCGAGATCGATGAGTTGGTATTAGACCTAATTTGGAAAGATAAAACACAGATTTTCCTGTCGGCTGGCCATTGAAACGCATTGTATGTATACCGCTAAATATGCATTCAAATTGCCTCCAAGACAATCTGTAGAAACAAGTGCTCCGACATGTCTGTCGCGCGTCTCGCACTTGCGCGCTTCGCGCGACCTTAGAGAGTCACTAAGCCAAGATCACTCACTTCAAGCAGCTGCTCTGCTTGTGCAGCCTTCCTCGGCACTTTAGCAGTAAAAAGAGGTATTTGAAAACCTTAACAATTTCGAACCTTAGTCTACCTCTTTAAGATCAGGTGAGTAGTTTTTCGATATGAAGCCGTCCAGCTCTCCCTCCCTCCATCCTCAACATCTCTTCAACGTCGGCACTATCTTCAGACAGTTAAGAAACGTAATTTTATTTGCGCCTTCTCACCAACCCTTTAAGATAGTGATAAGGACAAGTAAAACATAAAGGAGAGCATCACTAAACCCATTTTGGGATGTACCACGCATTCTACTTTTACAGGATGTCGTGGAGGCGATATGGCTGCGTATTTGGCCATACATACGGCAATACGGCCGAGCACCTGAAGTCCGAAGACCTACAGAGCAGTCGTGCGGCTTACTGAAATCCGTTGTACAATTTTTTGACGCCTTCGAACTTGACCATCAGTTGGCGACCGCAAATCAAAGTCAAATGGCTCCACTACATCCCGTAGAGGTAGAATGGCGCACCCTAGAAAGTGATTGATTGAAGCTTCATTTATCGTTTAACCTTTATGGAAAGCTCTTGTCCAACGGCGTAAATCTGTGCAATCACAACTGGCTGAATAAGACAGGACTCACTCACGATTTTAAATTCCAGAAAAAATTCTAGTCGGGGCTTACGAGAAGTGGTCAGAGCTTAAGGCTTCTGAAATGCGCCACGCACTCTATTTCCGCTTTATTTAGGTTCTCAACTCCCATGCGCCCAAAAATTTAAACTAAAAAGATAGATAATAGAAATTTTAGGTTATGCAAAAAATTGAATTGAATGGAAACAAAACGAATATGAGTGCACAAAGCATTGGTAATATTGTGTAATAAAATAAATAAAAAGGAGAAGAATGTCAAAATAGGTCAGAGCTCGGACCGTAGACCACACCACCTCTACGGTGTTTGGTAGGATCCATAACACACCGCAACATTAGAAGTGTGAAGACTCCGTTTAGGCGATTTACGGCGTCCTTAGACGGCGCGACAGGTCACAAGGGCAGGCAACGGGACTGACTCCGCACCTAATTCGAGTCCCGACCAGGGCTGTTGGGCGTTTGATTCGTGATAACCCTTGTGCAAATGAACGCAAAATTGAAATTGAACCACCGGTTGAGTAAGATTTAACTGGTGAATGCACTCGTGAGTAATTTTCCCATTTTTGAAAAAAAATTCAATTTGTCTCAATTCACATTTGGAGTGAGTTTGCTTCGTAGCTGAGTGACTGAAATGTCTTCTAGCATAGTCGAAATCCCACCTGTGGAAGTCAAGAAGGAGTTCTCACAGCCTCTAAATCGTCATGTTTCTTCTTTCGAAGAAATGTTCTGCTGTCGCTTTTACCATGGGAAAAGTGCGCGGGTAACCACAAAGAAGTGCCATGTTGGCAACTCTTCCAGCGCATAATCACTACAGATTTAAACTACAAAGGTTCCAACTCCGCGGCTTGATTTCAACCATTTCGTTTAGCGGGGAGACGAATATAAAGAGAACACGACCTGATGCTCCAAAGTTAAAGCCTTCAAAGTGGAGACATTTTCTAAAACTAATGGCACTTAAACAATCAGATCCTCTATAAATTATATCATTTTGATCGCGACGAGCTAGATAATCCAGAGAACTATGCGTTACTTAATATAAAGTAGAAAACAGACCATAATAGGCCGAATCTTTCCTTCATTAGCTATTTAGGAGCTGTGGGTGTGATTATCTCCTGCGAGGGCAGGGGTCAGCCGCGCCAGGCAGAAATTAGGTCACTGAACTATTTTTCACGCGCTCGCTAGACGGTTTGCCGCTCATCGGGAAGAGAGCTCGGTGCTGATCACGAATATGTGCTTCAATTTACAATGCGCTCAATTTGAAGAGTGCTACAGGAAAGCGGCGGAAAAGGCGGTTTTTTCGCTTTTTCGCCCAATGACCAAAAGTTAAGCCGGTATTGTAGCAAACAGAAGTGGTTATAAAACACTTCCCTGAGGTACACCGCTTTTAACATCTTCAGTTTCAGAATAAAGTTTGTTGACCTTGACCTGATATGTTTTTCCAGTGATAAATTCCTTTATTCAATTTACAAGTATAGAATGAACCTGAGCTTCTCCAACTTGAAGATAAGCTTACTATGACAAGCGCGATCGAATGCTTTAGAAAAATCCAAATAAATAACATTGCAGCTCTTTCTGTCGTCTAGTGCACCATGTCCAATCATTTAGCGATTCCAGAAGGTTTGTTTCAATAGAGCGTCCCTTAAAAATCCATGTTGGCCCTCAGGTATCATGGAATTTTGTCTCCAGATGGTCTGATAGATGATCTCTTAGTATTTTCTCAAGACAGCAAGAACACTGATGTGATGCTAACAGGCCTATAGCTTATCGGGTCGCTAGACGTGCTATACTTTTTTGTTTTGTTTAATTTGTGTAATGTACATATGAATGTTTCCAGCGCTTGGGAACTTGTGAGAACATCATGGACTGATTAAAAATGTAAGCGAGCGGTTTTGCAATCACGTGCGCTGTTTCCTCAATAAATCTCAGGGAATATTGTCCGGAGTGATCGAAAGGATGCCGGCCATTTTGGAGGAGTTGGAATACCCTTAGTTATTTAAACCAAGGAAACGTCTCCATTGCATGACTGATTGTATGGGTCGAAGCATGGAGGATGTTCCCATCACTACTGAAGACTTTTCCAAATAGATGGGCCAGCATGTTTGCCTTATCGTAGTCTCCTATTGCTCTTATGCTTCCGTTGTTAGAACGGGTACGCTGCTCTTAATCTTCAGCCTATTGTTTAGAATCATGAAAGTGAACGCTTCTCTCCAGATTCTATTATTTTTCGTTCAAGATTGTGATTAAACTTATCCCATTTTTTTTGCAAAGGCATTTAGAAACGTTCTATACATCCTCCCAATCTTGGAAGCTGTGATTTGTAAATGTCTTTGAACTATAAAAAAACCTATAGCAGAGTTTGTATTTGAATGCTATTCAGCACAACCAGGGCCCGAATTCACCAAGCGGCAGGTATGGGTAAAAATACCTGAGGGTAAGGCCACCCCTTCCCCCCGCGGTGAACATAGAACACGAATCGAATTCATTAACGGAATCGAGGGTGAAGAGAAGAACGTCCAAAAAATTGTTCTAGCACTCCGCTGATTCTGCTGCCAGTATGGAGTGAAATACTTGTCCGAGTTAGGACAAGGGGGGAATGAGGGGACCACATCACAGAATTCTCCTCCGACTGGAAGAAATTTTGATAAATTCGCTAATTTAATCTAAAATTTCCCTTGGAGTTTGGGGTTGTTTCTATCAATTTCGTATGTTTTCTTGATGACGTATATTCAGAAGGCTTCATAGGCTTATTTTTCAAGGAAGCATTTAGCTGACAGAACCTCGCGAGAACAGCTGATCTCAGTGGAGCTCATTTTTTGTAAATGGGGTGCGAAATAGCAACGGGTAGGATGTACCAACGACGATAGATGGGTTTTCTCGATCCACTGTTATACCCACGATGTGGCGGGTAAGGTTTATCATGAATGCCACATCGTGGGTACGTCCACACCCTATACCCCGCATACCCGCGGGTATGCGCGTTGATGAATCCGGCCCCAGGTTTTCTAGGTGTGGGATTTTTTGGGTTCATTCTAGAAAAAACGGTGCTAGTCGTTAATGTGGCCTACTCTAGGGTTGGGGAGGCGGTAAAACTAGAGTGAAGCGTGCTACCCGGTGTACAGGCGGTGTCCTGATTCGCTAGCTCCTGTTCGTTCGATATGTGATTGGATGTGCTTGATTGACGCTTTTCCTCTCCCCATAATGGTAACACTAACGACTAGCACCAGGAAAAATCGTGACGAAACAGTAGAAGACAGCTCACGTTTCGGTCGATCTTGCTTCGGTTCTGCTTTTCGATCTCAGCATTTTTGTTAAGGAGCCTTTTGATCGTCGACACAGATAGTAGACTATCACCATGGTGAGAAGGCATGATAGGAGATACATCAGCATATTTGACAGTCCCCAGTAAGCACGAAAGCCCTGAAAAGCAGCCACTGTGTTTGCATGCGCATTTAAGAGCTGTAGATGAATAAGCAACAAACTTCATTAGTGAAGCATCCGAACGAGCTGCAACCGGGTACTCGTTGAATTTTGACAGTCAGCTGCAGAACTACCCAGTCGATGACGGCGAGAAATATCGCGAGCAGAAACGCACCGATCGCCCAGCTGAAAAGGATGAATAAGACGGATCAGACTAAACGGAAGAGAATATCACTCTTTAGGTCAAGGTTAGTGGAATGATACTATGCGTCTGAAGTCTATCGTCCTATTAGACTCTCTAGCTAAATCTCGTTGACATGATGTCCCATTAGAGAAAATTGATGAGCTTTCGAAATCCGCCTTAACATTCCAAATTGCGGGCCCTTTTGGCCGTATGTAGGACAGTTGGAAGAGCGTTGCCTCTTGTATGTAGTGTATTCTACGAATCGATTCATGGCTCGGCGACGCCCACGTAGGACAACACCAACCTTCCGTTCTTCAGGGGCTTACGAGTTGGTAGCAGACTCATTTGGGAAGGATACATCGCTGGGTTGTCCATTGGCTGGTCTCTACAAGTCGTTGTATTGGCAAAATACGCATACAACTTCTCTACGCGGTATCTGGCAGATGTAGGGTGCGTGACGCACCACAAATAGGAATTGAATAATCCCATCTTTCATCGTATGCCTTGTAGAAGAAAACGTAATGCCCAGTAATCTTGCGCAATATTCATGTTTGGTACATGTGAATTGAAACCATCCTACAGTTAAATATCAACCACTACATAATTGAGTTAGCTGCCCGCCCTGTGGATGGTAAGTCGTATTTCACTCAGGTTAGAAACCTGCATGAGATATGCCTCTTGGGACCACGGGCAATCTCATGGGACCCCTTGCGGCGCCTCTGCGTATCTTGCGTGGGCAACGTTTGCAGGAGACACCGTCGTCTTACGACATGCGATCTATCTATCTACCACTATATAATTGAGTTAGCCTTCACGCGGGGTTCGATGAGGCGTATCTCACGCAGGTTAGAAACCTGCGTGAGATACGACCTCATCGAACCCTGCGCGGATAAAATCTGCCATTCAACATGTGCCTGCACTTCGCACGGGCAGCGGCTGCCGTTCAACATGGGATGCTCCCGCAGGAAGCCCTCCTCCTGATTGACACAGCGGCATCTGCGCGTGTTCCTGAGCATCTGGATCCACAATACGGGTCTCCTACGTCGCGCAACAAGCGCCTGGAGTGAGAAGAGGTGTCACCGATGTCGTGTGACGAGCGGCCGCATTCAGAATTCAGCATTATCCCATGTTGAACGGAAAATGTGGAAATGGAGGAGACTTGTAAAGGCGGACCAGCAATTAGATCTAGAAAGAAGAAACGAGTGAGGGGGAAGCTGGCGCCCGGATTCGGAAGACGTGAGAGCACTTGTGACAGGAATAATTCGCCGGCCGCTCTTCTGTCTATCGCTCAGTCGGCCTCCCCTCTGTATTTCTTTCATTCCCCAACTTGCTATTTTTCTCCATTTATTCCGTTTTTCACGATTCCCAGCAGAAGTACAATACTTCTCATTACTGAGCGCTGCTCAGACTCAGAGTTAACCCTAGAAGGCAAACATTACACGAATATACTGGCCGATTGAAAGGATATACCAATAGAAAACAATATTGGTCGATACCAACGATTTTCGTACAGATTTACCCACGTGGGGCCAGATTCCTTAACCGCCTATCGCCTTCTAACGGTGGAAATACCGCCAAATCTGATGCTGATGAATGTCATATCCGGGGTTTCGCGGTATTTTTACCGTTAGAGGGTGGTAAGCGGTTGATGAATCTGGCCCGTGAGGTGTGAATCACGTTGATATGATGACATGCGATGGATAGCCTTCACAAAGACTGAACACTATCGATCGTACAACCATTATCGATTATTTTATCAATTTCATCAATTTTTTTACAGAGGTGGCCATTAGATGAGATTCAAACAAATACATAGTGTATCAATAATTTTTCGTAAACTAAACATTGTTTGTTTACTCTACCAATTATTCCTTATAATTGACAGCTTGGAAAGGGGTGAAAAATTTTGAGGATTGTATAGACCTTACAGTAAAGGATAAAGGCGTTACTCAATCGTTTTTGGGATGCGCCACGCATTCTACTTCTACCTCAAGATGTCATAGAAGCAATTTTAATGGGTATTTGGCCATGCAATGACTTGCGGTGGCCACCCAATGAACAAAATAGCGACCACTCCTTCCCAGGCAAGTCTGCTCTAGAACTCTGGGCATTAAGTAAATGAATATTATTGCTAAACCAATCGATGATATTGCCAACTTATGGTCGGAGTCGCACGTGTGGGTTGAGAATTACATAAATAATTTGGCTTTTGAGGACAAGGGCCGAGCTATTGATTGATGGCAAATGCTGGTATAGGAACCCTACTCCAGCGTACGCCACGCATTGCCCATCAGCGGTATATTGTGAAGGAAAACGCAATCGACATAAGAGAATCAATCGACAAGTGCTTTCTCCTTCTCAGGCCGTTGATATCAGTTCACCTAGCCAGAGGATATACAAGGCATGCTCGGCTCAGGTGCGGTCTGAATCTAGGTGTAGCGTATGAGTTGGCGCCTGGTACGACTGCGCTACACAAATCCCTCTTCACTGCTAATAGAAATGAGAAAGCTAATGAGCTAGGGCGCATGTAGTGCAGTCGGAGAAGGCGCGACTGTCGCGTGCACCCGATACCAGGTTCCTGGTTCGGATTTCCCGCCCAGGCCAACCAAGCCTTCCATCCCTTCGGGGTCGGTGAATTGGTACCAGACTTGTCTGGGAAGGATAGAGCGCTGACTTGTTCATCGGCCGGCCGCCGCAAGTCATTGTATGGCCAAATGCGCATTCAAATCGTCTCCTCGACATCCCATAGAAATAGAATTCGTGGCGCATCCCAAAAGGGATTGAGTAACGCCGGCCTTTATCCTTTATCCTTATCCTAAAGAAGAAGTCGATGTCACGTGTGTTTAGATTGCACTTTCCTAAATGTGTGACCCTCCAGGATCAAAGTGGCAATATTTCGTTAACAGGGGCAGAACAGGAGAAACATGCTTAGTTTATACGAACAAAACTTATTCACTTCCCGTGAATATTATTATTATTTTTATTGAATATTATTATTATTTTTATTATTTATTCACTTCCCATGTTTACTTCCCACGAGGTTCCAAGCAATTCCAAGAATACAATCGAATATGTTTGTCTTGTCAAGGATGTAGAAAATTGACGCGGTCAGAGTTGTTCCTAACTAATCGAAAGTACATACAGGGTGCCTCAAAAAATGTATACACTGTTTGAAATATGATAACATTGCTCGCTGTGAAGGTATTGAAAAGTTGATGGCTCATATTAAAGCTTAAGAAAGTGGAAGTTTTCTGACATAAGATCGGTATGGATTGCACTGGGCACTCGTCTGAATGCTTGCATTTTACTTTCACAGGTGAATATGGCCAAGTATGTAGTAACGAGATTGTGACAAGCATTCAGCCCATGCACAATCAATCAAGTGTGAAAGACAAGGTTTCAGGCGGGGCATGGCGCAATCTTCGACACGCCACAGAAATCTGTTACCTTGTGCTTTTATATGAGTCTTAATCGTTTTCAAAGTTTTACCAGCAGCAATGTTAGAACCTTTCGAACAGTACTTGCATTTTTTAGGAAATTCTGCATTTTTCGCAAGCAGCAGTGTGTTTTAAGGTTTGAGCTTTGAAAGAAGCACAAATCAGTCGAAACGGCCACTTTAATGAGAAATTATAACGAGCATTTAAGCGAAACACAATCAATTGAGTGTAAAAGGAATTCAGACGAGTGCATGGAGCAATCCGCACCGCTCTTATGTCAGAAAACTTCTACTTTCTTAAGCTTTCATATGGGCACTTAACTTCTTCAGTACCTTCACTGTAAGCAAAGTTATCACCTTTCAAACAGTGTATACTTTTTTGAGACACTCTGTGTATTAGTCACCAAGAGCATTCTGTTTTTGACTTTAGAAATGTATTGAAGTCACAAAAGAGCTGGGAAATGCACACTGAACGCGCTGACAGGGCAGGACTCTGGTCTGACAATTCTCCAGCATCGCACTTTCTCTTGGGAAGGTTCTTGAGGAGTATGTTACCGATAAGTTCTTTGGCCCGCTCAGACCAACACAAAATCTAATAAGGTTATTTACACTAGTAAGGCATATGAAAGAGGAGAAAGTTCAAAAAGGAAAGAAATAGCCAGCAGTAACGCGACATGGTCACTAAAACGCAAAGAACCATGAAAAGCCGATTCTATGAAAAAACGTAGGAGTCTCACAAGCAAATGTCTTCGCTTAAAACCTCAAAACGGTTGAAAAGTGAGACGTCTAGTCCAGACACGTCCCCTTGCGGCAACACAAAATGCATCAAGTCGACAACTTTAACGTTGATGACGGCGAGCATCGTCAAAACCAGGCCAACGAGCTACTGACATTGTGAATGCAGAAAGCGTTGCACTTCCTCGTTCGCTTGAATACTTGCCAAAATTTCTCCGCAAAGTGGGCGTATCGATTGATTTGTGCTTTTTTATAATTTAAAACCTAAAAACACACCACAAATTGCATGGAAATTCAGGTACTGTTTAAATACCTCTAAAACACTGCTGCTAGTGCAACTTTTGGAGATGTTTGAGACTCATTTTAAAGCGCAGGATGGCAAAAATTCTGCGACATTTAAATAGTCAAGATTACGAAACGCGCCCGTCTGAAAGCTTTCATTTCAGAATCGAATGATTGTGCATGGGCTGAATGCTTGTTGCTATCTTGTTATTAATTGGCCACATTAATCTGTGATGTGCTTCGTTAACGTTTAAAACCATTATATGTTCCCTTAACATCTCCAAAACCGTTACTAGCAGCAATGGTATAGCGGTTTATATAGCGCTTATGATTTATTAGGATAAAGGATAAAGGACGGCGTTATTCAATCCTTTGGGATGAGCCACGCATTCTACTTCTACGGGATGTCGTGGAGGCGAGTTGAATGCGTATCTGGCCATACAATGACTTGCGGTGGCCAGCCGATGAAATGGTACCGAACTTGTCTGGGAAGGATAGAGCGCCGAAGTCAGCGTTCTATCCTTCCCAGACAAGTCCGGTACCAATTCACCGACCCCGGAGGGATGGAAGGTTAGGTTGGCCTGGGCGGGAAAGCCGAACCAGGAATCTGGTATCGGATGCAGGCGACGGCCGGCGCCTCCTCCGACTGCTCTCCACGCGCCCATTTTTTAATTACCGAAGTTTGAGGGTATCCCTAAACTTATGTTCAATCTAAGATGGGTATTGATATCAACCACAAGCATGACCGCAAGGTCCGCAGAACCGCTCCAAAAAGTGAAGACCCCTACCTTAGGATTCTTGCAAAGTTGTACACATTCCTCGCCAGACGTACTGGGGAGAAATTCAACAACATTATTATGAAGAGACTGTTCATGTCGAGACACTTCCGGGCCCCTCTCTCGATCGCACGTATTAGCCGAATGCTGAGCAAGAAGGGCAATGAAGGAAAGCTCGTCGTCACATGCGGAACCGTCACCGATGACGCTCGCCTCATTTTTTAGGATACCACGCATTTTGCCACAAGTTTAAGTGCATTGTCAAGTTCTAAACGTTAAAGAGAGTAAAGTACAGCTTAATATCGTCAACTAGTAACTAGATTGTGACAAGCATTCAGTCCATGCACAACCAATCGAGTCTGAAATGCAACGTTTCAGACGCGTGCATGGCATAATCTTGACGTTGAACATTGACCATTTCCACGTCACAGAATTTCTGGTACCCTGTGCTTCAAAATAAGTTTCAAATCTATCCAAAAGCTACAACAGCAGCAGTGTTAGAACTATTCAAACAGTGCCTACATTTTTAGGATACCCAGCCGCAATTCGCAGTTTGTTCTTAAGTTTTAAACCTTCAAATAAGCGTCAAGTCAATTGAGACGACCATTATATGGAGAGATTGCAGCAAGTATTCAAGCGAAACATATTCAATCGAGTGTAGAATGCAGAAATTCAGACGACTGCGCGGCGTGTTCCCTGCCGCTCATATGTCAGAACATTTCTATTTTATTGCATTTTTATTCTCTGACTTCTTTAATAAGTTTACTGACAGGAAAGTTGTACCCTTTTAACCATAACATACACTTTTTAGACATCATGTAAAGTTTTATTACCAATGTCTTATAACACCTGCAGTGGTCACATATTATAGCGATTGCTACAAAATATCTGAAGGGTGATTACGGATAAGCCTCGAAAGTGGATTTTTTCCTAATTTTTTCGTCCTATCCAATGACAGGGGCGCGTGCAGCGCAGTCGGAGGAGGCGCGACTGTCGCGTGCACCCGATATCAGGTTCCTGGTTCGGATTTCTCGCCCAGGCCAACCAAGCCTTCCATCCCTCCGGGGTCGGTGAATTGGAACCAGACTTGTCTGGGAAGGATAAAGCGCTGACTTGTTCATCGGCTGGCCACCGCAAGTCATTGTATGGCCAAATACGCATTCATGTCGCCTTCACGACATCCCGTAGAAGTAGAATGCGTGGCGCATCCCAGAAGGGATTGAATAACGCCGTCCTTTATCCTTTTATCCCTATCCAATGACAGTTGATCTCTAGCATTGACTCCGCGACATTGAACTGCTAAAAAATGAACAAAAGCAGAACGTACCGCCGTTTCGAATGCCGGTAGTATCTCAGTGGAAAGCGCAGCGCAAGCACACGATCAATGGCGATCGCAGTAGTGATGGTACACCCGGACTTCATCAGCGATATTGACGGTCCGGCAAGTGGCACAATAATCCATGGATTGTAGTCGAAAGGCACGTC
Source organism: Heligmosomoides polygyrus polygyrus (assembly GCA_947396885.1). Lineage (NCBI taxonomy): Eukaryota > Metazoa > Nematoda > Chromadorea > Rhabditida > Heligmosomidae > Heligmosomoides > Heligmosomoides polygyrus. Next base: position 9,553 of record CANDYH010000477.1, on the reverse strand, counting down.
TAAAGGGATCGTATTAGCTTGCCCGGAAGGTTCTCAGCGTTTTGAGTGCTTCATTTTGAACTGCCATAACTTTCTCCAATCTTATCGGATTTAGTCGAAATAAGCAAGGTTCGAATCAGCATGCATTTGCCAATTAGCGATTTGTCGAATTATTCCAACAGCGAAAAAATTAGGTGTCGAAATTTGACAAAATCCACGAAAGCTGTTTTGGCTTGGTCCTGATTGGTGGAGGTTCTCCCGGCGAGAAAGTTCTGAGAGTGCTTGAAAAGGTGGTAGTCGGTTGGCGAGAGGTCTGGAGAATATGGTGGATGAGGCAGAACTCCAACCCTTAATTCGTTCAGTTTTTGAAATAGTAGTTTGTGAAACGTGTGTCGGACGTTATCGCGCAAAAGAATCGGGCCTCTTCCGTTGATCTATGCTGGCCGAAGTTGATACAATTTCAGGTGCATTTCGTCGATTTCCTTACGGTAGGAATCTGCTGTGATCGTTTGGCCTCCTGCCAAAAAGCTGTAGTGGATCACACCAGCCGCCGACCACCACACAGGGACCAATACCTTTTCTGGTGGACGTTCGCCTTTGGAAATGCCTAGGGGCTTCGTCGGCGTCCAACCACTGTCTAGAACGTTACATGTTATCAAACAGAATCCACTTCCCATCAGAAGTGATGACTCGATCCAAAAACGGGTCAGTTTTGTTGCGTAAAAGTAGAGAAGAACAAATCTCGAAACGCGACGATTTTTTCCGCTCACTCGACTCGTGTGGCACCCACTTTTCGAACATTTTCACCTTCCCGAAGCGTTTCAAAGCATCCACAGTTTTACTGACGTCTATGTAGCTCTTCCGCAATCCCGCGAACTGTTTGGAATGGTTCAGCTTGCACCAATTCCTTCAGCTCTTCATATAGGATTACTCTAGGTCGACCACTACGGAGGTTATCTTCGGAGCTGAAAGCTCCGTTCCGAAAATTACTGAGCCACTGGCGCACAGTGCTTTCTCCAACACTATTAGGCCCCCACACTTGATTGATTTGTTGAACTGTCTCCGCTGCGGACGGTCCCAATTTGAAGTTAAAACAAGATATCGTGCGGAGTTTTCCCTTCGAGATACTTCAATAAGTCCTTCAAGAATATAAATATAAAGCAACGTTGAAACGTGAATTATTAAGTCATATAGAGCGAAAAATGCTGTACAGAAAGTAGCATTGATGCGCAATGCAAGTTGAATTCTTACTTAAATACGAAGACGAATGAAAAATAGTAGGGCAAAACGCTAAAAGGGCTAAACGTGAGGGCTAAAAACATTTCGGACAACCTAACACTACTACTTCGGAATCTTTCAGTTGATGTTACGTCTAAAACAGGTTTTATTACACGAAAGCTAGTCCCTGAGGTGGCCTTTGTTCTTAAACACAGCATCACACTCACAGTCCTATTCTTTCAGAAACAGATATTTTCTGTGCCTTAATAGGTAAACTTTTCTCGTCCTGAACAACTCCAAGCGTAAAAGAGCTTATGCGATAGGGAGTGTCTGAAACATTTTGTTTGCTTTAACGTAAAGTAGTCAAACGGCGAAGCCTCGATTACTGCTTCCGGTGTGGTGCTGTGAACCAGGAATGCAAATAACCAGCACTAATAAGCGAGTTCAATGAACCTCCCGTGGAAATTTCCAAAGTATCTATTGAGTGTCAATGATTTAGCATGGTTGTAGAGGATTGGCTGGTAGACACCGTCGTGGCTTTCAAATTTCCTCCGAGCATGTGGTTAGGTCAAAAATTACAAAAAAACTATAGCACTTCAGTGCAGGCTGATCAGGCAAAAGTGGCGCCTTCAAAGGCCTTGTAATGCTCGGAAACTAATCTACAAAAGGTTTGGAGCTTCAGTTATAGTCAGATCATAGCATACTGATGAATTCCTATGTTTTCTCAAAGGCGCAGCAGAGCACATTCAGGTGACATTCACATTTACTGCAAACGCTGCTGCAAATGGGTGGCCGAGTGGATAGCGACGTTGACTCGCACGGAAGGGATCCGGGGTTCGAATACGGGGTAGGCTTAAGTGCTGGTGCGCACTTTTGTAACTGTAAAACGCGTTTTGACTTCAGTAAGACACCGCTTTCACTTTCTTTCGTTTCAATCTCCTGACACATAGGAAAAGTCTGGCTGTCGTTACGTACGTTTTCGTTGACGGATCAAAAATGCTGCATTTTGTAGCAGTTAATAAGATCAATAAGTTAAAAGGAGGGTCTAAGTCTATAGGACTCCGAAGACTGATCTGCATGCTCTGGAGATGGACTAAAGCAACACATGTTGATCACGCTCGCAAACGAGGTTACACTGAAAAACCTAAAACTGTCCCTTTCCGAGGTCAGTGATGTACTCTAAACTTACAAAAAAAGGTAGGAGTCTATCCAGCGATCCCAAGCCCCGCTCCCTGTAACGATTTCTCAAACCCTCTCCTTCAAGTCTGGATACCTATCCATTCGGCTACCCAATCTCTGCCGTCGATGCTGTGAATGAATCACCTTAATGTACCCTGTGGCTTCTTTGAAAAATCTAGAAACTCGAGCTAAAGGCCGGTTTTCGTTGATGGATCAAAAATACTACACTATCTGTCTACTACGATATGACAGCAATTAAAGCTACAAACATTTTTCTGGTCAAGGTCATTCGAGGCGACACTTTTGCCTTATCAGTCCGCACTGAGGTGCTAAGATTTTTAGTCATTTCTGATCTACCCAGATGACCGCAAAAAAATTGAAACCCATTGCGATAGTTTCCAGACAATCCTTGTACAACACTCGATGGGTCACTTCGGAGTTCTCCACGGAATGTTCATTGGCCTCCCTTGTAAATATTGTCAAACCACGAATGGACACGGCAAATCTTTCGCCAAACATCAAATAACTTTCCTAAAGCAGTTAGCTTTCAGTTCGTCATTACTAAGCTTATTCATCAGTATTTCTTCAGGCTGTAGCCATGTGTTTTGTTCTGAATATGGAACGACTCAAGGAATGAGCTGCACAGACGGCTACATCTGGCCCGCAAATTATGAGAACCGTTTTTGTATCTGTTGTTTTACTGTTCAAACAAGTGAAAGAAGGCCGCAGATTGCGAGCCTCGTAGGCGTTCAAAGAACAGAGACGCTGTCGCATGGGCCAAGTCGTCGAAAACTAGGTGGGCCAGCCACGTAATGCGTTTCGCAGACACCCGTGAGACGAGAGCTGTTAGCGACTGGTTTCCGAGGAATGTAAAGAGAACACCAGGACATCCACCAATGCGTTGGTCGAACTTCTTCGTAAGAGCCTTGTACGAACGATAAGACGCTCTTTGTTTTCCTCGAGCAGGAGGATCCATTGAAGCACTCGGGCACGCGACACGAACGAATGGAGAAGCTGCCGGCGCCCACTCGAGCATAGGGATTGGTTTGGAGACCATAGTCTACAACGTCGTACTACCTTCTTCGATCTTGCAACACCTTCCGTAGACATTTTATATATGACTGTGACATATCTTCAAATGTAAGAACGCCTAGGAAGAGAAGAAGAGCAGCTGCTAGCAGGTGCTCTATTACCTGATTTTGGGGCAAAGGCCCCAGAGTTTGAGAGCCGATAGGCCGCTGAAACTCTGGGGCTTGGTATACATTACAAATGCAGAACGAATTCTAGGCATTCTACAAAGGCGGAGGTCGTGCTATAGGAACTGATAGCGAGTGTAACACTTTCCGTTGACTTGTACCCAGATATCTTTCCTAGGAAGCACATTAGTTGCCTAAAATTCTATAAAACCTTGATCAAAATTTATTAAAAATGATAACTTAGACACTAAAGCATCAGGCACGTCACTCCAAAAAGCAAAATAGGCCCAAATAGGCAATTTAAATCTCCTTCTGTCCGCATTGAAGTTCCTTCACTCCTATCAAGAAGGTTTTAGACATGACTGACTTTCGCAGTGAAACTGTTAGAGAATAAAGCATAAAGGACGGCGCTACTCAATCCCTTAAGGGATGCGCCATGCATTTTATTTCGTCGTGGAGGCGATTTTGAATGCATAACACACGATTTTGAATGCATAACAGGCCATACAATGGCTTGTGGCGGCCACCCGACTAAAAAGTAAGCGCTCTATCCTTCCCAGACAAGCCTGATACAAATTCACAGATCCCGAAGAATGGAAGAGTGGAAAATCCGAACCAAGGACCTGGTATCAGGTGCAAGCGACAGCCGGCATCTGCTTCGACTGCGCTAGACGCGCCTTCATGCAACTGGTATGCTACACAAATCCTGTCTCAAAGCTGGTATTTCCAGAGTTGCTGTTATAGAGCATTACAAGTTATACTAGGTTGATTTTAAATGTCTGCCTCACCCGTTCACATTACACCTGGTCTCCACCTCTAAAAACGAACTATTTTTGCAGATTAACCAGCTGTTGTCTTCAATGAAATATCTAACACAACAGCATTCAATTTTAAAGGTGAATTGAGTGCAATATATATTTGAGCAGATGCCATAAATATATCGGATTGCTAGAAACCCTGCTTTACGTCAAAGCAACTTGGTTAGTTCGATAGAACGAGTCAAGCTCCCTCAAAGTTAGGCAGTCGTGGTCGAAGGTATTAGGTTATTAGGCTTGTCGAAGAAAATGGAAAGAGTTTAGTTGATCAACTGTTATCTTCTTTAATTAGTAATTAATTAAATGAATTTCAATTAATAATTAACTTTAATTTTCTGTTTTCCAGCTTAGATTCTAGCTTGTCTTCTACTACTAAATCGCGAAGAATGTGAACTAACCGTCTGGTCTCGCTCCGGCGATCAGAATAATTAAGTACGGAAACTGAAGCACGGCGTACAGGAAGTCGATGAACGCCAACGAGATGAGCAGTATCAGGTTGTCACTACGGAGCAGTCGCTTTGTCGTACACCACACGAACAGCACGGCGAAATTGGCGAGAATTTGCAGAATACAGATCACCAGCAAGAAGATGTCGACGTAGATGCTGAGCGTGTTGGTGATCATCTCCGGATGACCTGTGGAAGTTTTGTTACCGGGTGCTAGCCACTGGTGCATTTCAGCGACGGAGAGGTTCACTGACGACAGACAGTACGCGAGCTCGACGGTTTGAGCAGCAGAGTGAAAAACGCCCAGAGCTCCACAGGGGGTGGAGCTCTGAGCTTTCACAAGGCCTTTATGATTAGAACGTCTGCTCTGGGCGCTTTAGTCAGCTGATGACAGGAAAGAACGTTGAGTATTTCGAAGTTAGTACTCAGTTTCTAGTTCAACCTCGATAAATCTTGGCATAGTAGTTCACCGTACTGAGAGATAGTCTTTGTCTCAAGCCACTCCAGGGTTGGTGATACAGACACCACTCAGGCTAACGTTTCGGAGTTCTCGCTTTTTTCAGAGCCTAGAATGACACGAAATCAATCTGAGAAAATATCCCCCAACGCCATTTCATTTTACAAAAATTGTTTGAGAAGACCATTACACCAAATTAACGGTGAATGCAGGGTGCGCTTTAATTATTTGCCTCAAATAATCGAAGTGCCATAGTAACACGAACCTTTCAAAAACGGGGAAAAACACTTTACAGTCTTCATGAAGGTCCTTAACAATCAAAAATTACAATCTCCATTCAGAGTTCCCTTTTCTTGCGCGTGTGCAGCTTCTCAGACTTATCACGAGGGCGTCGCAGGTGGCCCGCAGATAGTGCTCGTTTCCGGTGACGAGAAAATTCTTAACGAAGAACCTATTGTGAATCCACAAAACGATTGGATCCTTGCAGCAGACAGCAAGCAAGGCATTTCTAGAGGAAAAGCCGTCGGGAAAAGTGCCCTTCCGAGCTATGTTATGGTTTGGGGTGTGATAACCTCAGATGGGAAGACGCCACTGGTGTTCGTCGATGCTGGAGTGAAGATCAATAAGGAAATTTTGCAACTTGAAAGAGTACAAAAAACGTTAACTAAATTGGTTTTCCACCGAAGCCGTATAAATTCTGATGATGCTCACGTACCGAATAGCCATCAACGCTTCAAAGCACTGGGGCTGAAAAGTTTGCAGTGACAAGAGCAGCAGCAGACCTTGTATCTTGCTTTCGCATATTACGTAAAGAAATTAAACTACCACCGAGCAAATACTGGGTTTTCAGGCCGTGTAGTGCTCGTACTGGTGGTTTCACCTTACACTGCCCACTTATTCCAAACATCCGTTGTAGCAAGTTGTTTGACTTTTTGTTCCTCAGAGTTGCACGATGGTTGCAAATTCTACCTTCAGAAATTCTGCATTCTAAGAACTGCTTCGTTTTCAAGAAGAAATTGGAAAAGTTCGATGTATCCATGCCTTCATTCATCTTTTTGATCGCAATATATGCTTCCCTATGGCCACTGTTTTCTGCGACTGAGCAGCTTTCTTTAGCTTTTGTTATTCTTGAAGAATTTGTTTTCTTCCTTCTTATTGTGGTTCGACTTGGTGTCCTTCTTACTTTTTTTTTAGCTCTTGCACTTTTGTGGTTGCAGGTCCTACTTCAGTATCTGTTTCTTTGTTTTGCTAATTTCAGCATCTTTTGCTTTACTTTTAATACGGATTGTTTCTAATACATTTTACTCCTTAAATGATAAGCAATCAGTGGTAAATAGCGCTCTGAGCCCACTCCTGAAATTAACAAAAGGGATCTACTTGCTGATTGTACTAAGGTGTACTTTAGCCTTATTCAGTTTTAGTTGCTATCCTATTTGCTGGTTTCACGAGGGTGGTTGGCATACCCATGTCCCAAAGCTCCAGCAATGACCTTTGACAAACAACTGTTAGGGTACCATGGCCAACTGGTACGGAGAGCAGCCGCTTTTTTCTTCATGGCCGACTATACCGTGTGCTACCATCTGTGGTATAATCCTCGACCGATTTGCTTTGGGCTCGGATAATTTTCAGCTGACTCTGCTCTTTACCGTTTTTTCTTTCTTACCATTTCTGTTTTAATTGCGCAAGCATTCTGATGTATTTGATTGTTCCAAGGCGCACTCTTTGTAGTGTATAAGTAAATAAATAAATAAATAAATAAATAAATAAATAAATAAATAAATAAATGTACTTGAAATTGATTCTGGAGAAAGTTCTGAAGCCATGGTTCATTTCTCACTTCGGAGACATGCCATGGTGCTTTCATCAGGACTCGACACCTGCGCACAAGTCGAGTGTCGTGAAGCAGTGGTGCTAACGCGAGCTTCCAGATTTCATCGCCCAGGATGAATGGCCATCAAGTTCACCAGATTTAGATCCACTTGACTTTTCAGTCCTGTCAGTTTTAAAGCATAATATCTCATCTACAACATACAACACCTTGTATTCGCTTAAAGCTGCATTTACGAATGCGTGGAAGGATCTAAATGACGACTATCCGTGTGCCACCCGCGACGCCTTTGGGACTCGTCTGAGAAGCTGCATACGCGCAAGATGAGGGCACCTTGAATGAACGTCGCAATTTTTGATTGCTAAGGACGTTATTAAAGATTGCGAAGTGTTTTTCTCCGTTTGAATTGTTTGTGTTACTATGGCAATTTAATTATTTGAGGCTCATAATTAATGCGCACCCTGTAGAGACCAGGATGACTACCTTTAGCAAGTGGGCTAGTGAGGACCACCGGGCAATCGCAGCAGGAAGTTTAACGAGGGTGACGGAAGCTAAAATTCTAGAGCACCTCCTGGGTCATGACCCCAAAGGGCAAAACCTGCAATCGTCGACGAATGCTGCCAGCTCCTGCGTCACCGATACACACTCATCCTTCAAACTGGTTCCAGGTGACCTGGCCGCAATCCAAAGCGCTGCCAGAGTTCGCTGCGCCAAGATGGTGACTGTGACCTGGAAACAGCTGCTCGTGTGCGATCGCGCCCTGTGTAGCCCAGGGGGGTGGCGGCGTTGGATCTTTTTGGGCCATCAAGGTCACCCTGATGGCACATAGCGGCCGAGAGGTTTCAACAATGTACTCCCGCTCGCATGCGAGGCACTTTATGAGATGCACAATACCCGTAAGCATACAGTCTCCGGTTTTCCCAAGGGACAAACAGTGCATATGCGATCGTACAGACGGTTGCGGACGAGCTGACCCTATAAGTTTGTATTAGAGGGGGGGGGGGGGGGGAAGGGGCAAAAGTAATGAGACAAATTGAAAAAAATCTTTATCTCTTTATAACTTAATTACAACTCAACGATGCTGAGGAATGTATTTGCCATTAAGGGCAATGACCTTGCTGCCATCGGTCAGCCAACTTCCTGATCCCATCCTCCCAGAACTGCTTGGGCCTGGTGTTGATCAACTGCTCGATATAGTTGTCAAGGACTGTTTGGGTTCTTGTGTCCCTTCCGACCAGGAAGGTCTTATGCTCAAGTAGTAGTGGTAGTCGCATGGAGAGATGTCCGGCGAATAGGGTGGGTAAGGCATGTGAACGTCGCCCAGCTGGCCAAGCTTATCCATGGTTACTTGTTCCCGATGGGGTGCGGCGTTGTCAAAGAGGAGAACCTTCTTGAAGCGCTGCGAATGAATAAGAGCGAGTCGCCGGCCCATCTCTTCTATTTCGTTCAACATGGCCTTGGAGTCGATCGTAGTGCTCTTGGGAAACAGCTTCCGGTAAACCGATCCATGGGCGCAGACCCAAAAGCCCCAAAGGTGCTTCTCGCCGTGAACATCTCGCCGAACGAAGGTTGGTAACAGGTTACCAAGCGTCACCCAGACTCGCTGCTTGGCAGGTTTAAGGTAGAAGACGTGCTTCTCAGGGCTTCCAGCTGCGAGTGTCGGTGTACTTCACTAGTCCACTTGCCAAAGGTTAGCCATCTTGGTCTTTACTCACAGTTCCTTAAGTTCTAATGGTCTTCTCAAATAATTTTCGGAAAGCGAAGTAGCGTTTGGGGGGGGGATAGTTCTCCGATTGATTTCGCGTTATTGCAGGCTCCATAGAAGGAGAACGCCGAAACGTTAGCCTGAGTGTTGTCTGTATTACTAATTTTGGAGCGGCTTGAGTAAAAATTATCTCTCAATATCCAAAAACAGCATTTAGCTCAAACTGTTCACCAAAATTCTCTGGCTTAAACGGCTTTCTTACGTGTCTAACTGCACCAGAAGGAAAAAAAGAGAAACGTCAGGTACGTTTAGCGTATAAAAGGGCAGCGCATTTTGAAAGTTTCAAACTGCATCGCGAAAGCTTGTCGACAGAGAGCGGAGCGCAGTCGGAAGAGGTGCCGGCTGTCGCGTGCACCCGATGTCAGTTTCTTTTTTTTAGATTTCCCGCTCAGTCCAACCAAGATTCCACCCATCAGGGTCGAAGTATTGGTACCGTGCTTGTCTAGAACGGATGCAGCGCAGATTTACTCATCGGTTGGCCACGTCATTGTACACGGCAAATACGCATTCAAATCGCCTCCACGATATCCCGTAGAAGTAGAATGCATGGCGCACCCCAGGGAATATTAAATAATGCTGTCCTTTATTCTTTATACTTTGAGGTTGTTCACAAAAGTACGACAGTTTCAGTTTTTTAGGATTGCGCTACCCATCCAACATTCTTCTACGG
>CANDYH010000476.1:0-14556 GCA_947396885.1 Heligmosomoides polygyrus polygyrus | reverse complement strand
GTGTGGATTCCGGCAAGATTCCGGTCACATTCTTAACGCTAAACACACCTATAAACGATGGGACGTGGTGCAGCAGTACGCAGTCGTAAGCCGCACACGGGCTCGACGGACTCCGAGCCCATTGCGGCGCGAATGCGCCTAACGAACAAGGTTGGCTGCGAGTGTTATGTGCTTCAGGGCCGCTAGGCGAGGCCGATCTGCCATTGTTGGCCTGTCTGAGTTCCGTTGTCTGGACGAAGAGCCCAGTTTTTCAGAGGCATCGAGCGGATCGTGTAATGGATGAGCTGTTGCTGAACTCAAATTTGAGGTGAGATTTGTAGCTGATTTCGGGCCTCGTTCCGGTTGATCTATGAGATGTTTGGATGTCTTCTTGGGTTTGTCTTCACGTGGAAAAATTGTCCTTTATAATTTTCCACTCCCTTCGTGCTGCTATTCTCAGCCGTACGTCATTTGTTAATGGGGAGTTAATCCTGTAGGGGAAAATTTCCCAAAGGGTTCTATTTCCGAACATAAACAGCCCCAATGGCTGGACCTAGCGGGGTCGGAACCAAGAACCTTGATCCATAGTGCATACGAAGCTCTGTGCCTACTCCCAATGCGCCACAAACGCTATCTGAGTATTACACGTCGCCTTTTTTCTCTGTGGGACAACCACGCTACTCGCGCCCTATCAGTGTCCACAGCTTTTGTAATGGCTTGATGACCATGTGGATCCTGAATTGATTTTAGCGGTATTTCCCACTTGAGGATAGGGCCAACTAGTTTCCGCTTTAGTCGTATTTATGTAGCTTGATCTGTAGTTGATTTTGCTAGAAGTCGGTGCTCTAGGAGTGACTTTACTAAGATTGGTAATCAAGATTGGTACCGAGCTCTGTTTAGCTAACATTTCGACATTGTTGCCTTCGTCAAAGTCTGTAACATTCGAGGGAACGTTGAGAAATTATTCCCCAAACACCATTTCGTCCCACAGAACCCACTAATTTTCAAGAAGACAGGACGCTGCTGGTCTCTTCTTCGACTTTGTTTCTTGACTCTGTATTCCGTCGGAAATCATCATCTGCAGTATACATCGGATTCGAATGAATCATTTCGGGTATTCGATTCCAACGTGTTGAATGAATCGTTTTCGGATTTCCGAAGATTATTCATTCGGATCCAATGTATACTGCAGATGCTGATGCTTCCATTGAAACACCGAGTCAAGAAACGAAGTCGAAGAAGAAACCAGCAACGTCCTATCTTCTTGAAGATTAGTGGGTTCTGTAGGACGAAATGGTGTTTGGGAAATAATCCTCAATGTTTCCTCGAATTTTGCAGACTCTGACGAAGGTAGCAATGCCGAAACTTTAGCCAAGTAGTGCTCGATACTAATCTTGGCTGAGAGCTGTACTCAACTTTATCACATCAAGAGTATGTGTCATAGTTCGGTTTTTTTGCTGTTGATTAATTTGTAACTATCAACTATTAACTATAAGTTTACCTTGGTTGTCCCATTCGTTCCCGGAAGAGTTCGCTGTTTTGCTTGCATTTCATGCCCTTTTGTCGACTCTTTCAGGAAATCAGCGTACTATTTTGTCTATCGTAAGCGTTTTTTCATATGGGATGGTTCTTTCAGTTAAGGGTGAGGATCAGGGGTGTGCGTAAATGAAATCCGAAATTTCGTAAATCGTAATTACGAAAAAACCGTCGTAAATCGTAAATCGTAAGAGGTGCCTGACTTACAATGCATCTAATTTCCTTGTCTTTTCTATTATGTTAAGGCTAATCGAAGCTTACTATGTTTTATTGAGACGCTTTCAGCTTGAGCTTCACACTTTTCTAATTAAGATGGAAGCCTTTAAAATAAACTAGCACCTTTCCACAAAATAAAGTGCTTGTTCAAAACGCTATCTTCAAATAAACCGCTTACACTGATTGGACGACCAAAAATGTTTATCATTCTACTGGCCATTGGCTTGCATACAAAACGATAACTTTGTAGAAACAACCGCAACAACTCCGAATAAACCAACAAAAACCATTCCATCCAAAACCAAAAAGAAAATTGATCGCTGGCCAACTCGACGAAAACAGTATTTGCACAAATAATCCAACAACATCCCTGCTGAGTGAGCGCATGGCAGATTTCTATAGTATGACACACCTAATGTTCTAAGCCTTCTCACACTTCGATTTGTACCCAACAGCATTTTTGTAGCAGACGGGAAGGGACGATTGAAAAAGGATAATCACATTTTTGGACACTCATCATAGACGGATTTTTGACGTAAAATTATAAAAGAAGGTCTTTTGTGTGTCATTTTTTAAAAGTAGAGTAAAGAAGCAAGGTGCAGATTGAATTGAAAGTGGTTTAACTGATTCATACACGGTGCATTTTAAACATATAGGGAAAACCCATGGTAAAGAAGTCTGAGGAGGATGGCTATCGCGTGCTCCAGAATAGTTCTTGATTAGGATCCTACCACGGGCAAGCAAGTCTTCCATACCTGTTGGGTTGTGAATTGGTACCTGATTTGCCTGAGAAGGATAAAACACTGACCTCTACATCAGCGGCAACCGCAATTTATTCTATAAGGCAAACCCACACTCAAATGACCTCTACGATATCCCACAGAGGTAGAAAGAATGGATGGCGCATCTCAAACAGGGTCTGGTTAACGATATGCTTTGTGCTTTATCATTTTTGAGGGCAACCACAACTTCTGGAATGAAATATCGTCGTTCGACGATACCAGGCAATTACTTTCGCATTTACTTCGCTCGCAGGCTTGCTTGCACTTGTTAACTTTCGCAAACTCCAGTATATTGCACATTAATGACTGCTTGCATTCGCCAGTCCTGCTCTCCACTACCTTTGTAACAAACGCCATCGTATCTTTTGCCCAGTCTTTAGGATTCTGGACGGATCGCATAGGGCGAACGCAACAACCCCAATCAGATCTGAGAACGAGACCAAAAGTGTCAAACTTCACTTTTATCATGAAAATATCGGACGTTTCGCTTAAGGCGCACCTCTTACGTAAATAGATTCGGCCCATGACGTGCAGTCGTAATCAGATTGAAACATGATTGTTTTATCCTTTCCAATAGTTTGCAGTTATCCCACAGCCTCTAATCAAGTCCAATATTCCTTGATGGCTTTGCATTGGAAGTCGTCTACGTGGTGAACAAGTGGTGAAAAGTTACAAGTTGACTGTGCGGTGGTTGCAGCATAGAATATGGTTCAGCAGGTGATCATCTTCATTCCAGTGCAAGGAGAATTTTCATGTCTTTCTGTAAACGGGAACTCAGGCCACTCGAATGTGAGATGGTGTGCTAGAGTGTGACCAGAAAAAAGGCTACCCCAGTTCCATTGCCAGGAATTAACTCGAGCGGCTTATCCACAAAGCTGCGTTGTTCTGTCACATCAAAACTTAAAAAAGAAAACAGGAAATAGCTATGGGCTATGAGGTAAGTTTTTAAATGTGGGTACATCGTCATAATCCGAATCGTATCACGTTATGTGTACGTTTGTCATCCGTGGACCAAAGATCACATTTACGAATATTTACGATTTACGACCCAAAATGTCGTAAATCGTAAATCGTAATTACGCACACCCCTGGTGAGGATTCCATGTGCGCTGCGCTTTTTCCGCTCCCAGTGGCTTGTTCGTATCCTTGTTAGAAGCTTTTTTTCCATAGTAGCCGCCGTAGTGCATTCGGTGCAAATTGACCAACCCCGTCCATCATCTAATCGATTCGCACAGATTGCATGGTGAATCGTTCCGTTGTTGAAGAGCTGCGAATCCCTCACCTACCCTGGTCTTGTTACCTGTTATGAGTCACCTCCACGGAAAGCCAAGTTGATCTCGTTGCGGCCTGGAAGCTTCCAAACTCCACGTCTATCTCTGTGGACTTTATATCCTCCTCCATCCATCGAAGACACCAAATCACAGCGTTTCAGACGAGCGGATGACGTGAGTAATGGTCTTATTCGCGCCGCCCAGCCGATATTACGCGAGAAGCCGACGACGCCGTTCATCGTGCTGCCGGAAGAGGCCCGATTCGCACCGCTTATTAAGAAGAGTAGATTTGCCCTAGATATAGGTAAGGTAGCTGGCCACCTGATGTCCCTGTCTGTACTGCTTCAAACTAAATGGCTTCGTTCTAGGTGGAACGTTGGTGAAACTAGTTTACTCGACGGTCTGCGAGCGTGTAGAGGTGAGTCGCGCGGTGCAGTTAGACGTCGGCCTGCTACGTTGTTTATGGCGTCGTCATGGTCTAGCTCTGGTGATGTTTGGTCTTTGGTACCGTGACCTGTTTTCCAGAACTCCAATGCCCCCGAAGTGCTTCTCAACTTCAAGAAGTTCACGTCGATCGAGGCGTGTCTGGAGTTTATCAGAGATGTGAGTTTTTCTTCTCTTGAAACACGTGCTGTTCCCAGTCATGGTCCCATGGTTTTGCCCGCTGTCGGTGGCGTGTCAAGGTGGCTAGAATGGCGATAAGGCGCTGCCTGCCCTTGGTCGACTAATGTGTTTGGTGACAACGAATGCGGTCGGTCGATGTTCGTCTTCGTCTTTGATGCGCTCAGACGAAGGCGTTGTAATAGAATTCCCCAGACGAGGCTGGCCAATTCGCCAGTGTTTTCCCGAGTCACTGCCGATGCCGAGAGTGTTGTGATTTGAGGGATTCAAAGCTGTCTAGCTGCTTGTCTTTGGCATAGCTACACTGGGATTGGGTGAGGAATAGCTAGTTTAGGGCTGATTTATTCTTTCCCTGAAGACGAGGCCTTCACTAGATATGACCATGAGGTTTCCAGGCGTTCAGAGCTCCTACGACCTATCCTAGGTCTCGACGGCAGCAACTGGCCGCCCGAGTAAATAAATATCGATCAGCGCAGAGTATTTGGCCACATCAATCGATCGATACACAATTTTCACGTCAAATTTGATACTTTCCAAATTTATTTATTTGATTAAAGCATGCAACTATACATTACACAATGGACATATGGGTAACGAAATAAAACTTTAAAAAACCTACAAGGTCAAGGCGGATCGAATGTAACGTTTCCCCTAATGAGCGTTTTAAATGCACTTTTCGACAGACTAAGAAGATCGTCACCTTTGGCTAGTTACGAATTCATCTCACCCAGGTACTTGTAGATGATGAAACATTAAAAATTAATTAAATTATTTTTCAAACCAACTTGAACACTCTTTGAAGCAAGCTTGACGGACTTAAAATCAAACTGAGCATTTTCCAAATCAAAGCAAGCGTTTTCGGGATTAACGTAGAGACTCCGAGACGGTTAAAATATTTTTTTTCAAGAAAAATTTAGTAGGACATTTTTTGAAATTTTTTGATCCATATTTCCCAATTAGTGAGCGTACTGTTTGAAAATTTACACAATTTTTATTTTCAAGGAAAAGTAGTGAACTAAAGCCTGTTTTAAAGCGCAGGACAGTGATATTTTTAAGCAAAAAAACGCCATAAACCCTCTAGAACGTTGGACTTCCCTTTGGTTGATAATACAACTTCTATTTGCCTAGATATAGACATATCTTGATGGTAAAGTAAAAAACCTTTTTTTTTTGGAAAACGTGTGTCTCTACTTTGCTGTCTCAAGTAAGCAGTATCTACTCTACCAATCAAATGAGAATTGCGCCGAGCTGTAGGAGTCCATGGCGTGATTTCTTTGTATTAAAACGCTAAAAAATATTAGCGGTCACGACGCTTAGGTACACAGCATGTTTGCGTGAGCGTGCAATGGGAGAGGGGTGCGTAAAGCGCTTTTTTTAAACGCTGAAAACTGCCACCTTTTTGCGCTTTAGAACAAGCTTCACATCATTATTTTCCTCAAAAAGTGGGAGTTTTATAAAATTCCGAACAGTATGTTCACTTATTGAGACAGGTGAATTAAAAATTCTAAGAAAGTCATAGTATTAGGTTGGTGCATAAGTTCTCGGACATTTGGGGCATGAAATATTTATTGTCACAACATACGAACAACAATACCAAATCCTTTGAAGTAACCACCCTTTACATCCATTGTCTTCGGCCAACGTGCTGGTAAGTCATCGATGCCTCTTCTCCAAAACGTGGCCGGTTGTGATTCAAAAAATGTGAGCAGCGCCTCCTTGACATCCTCTCGGTTCCTACATTGCTGGCCGTCCAAATAGCGTTGAAGGCTTGAAAACAAATGATAATCAGAAGGAGCGAGATCTGGTGAGTAAGGTGGATGTGGAAGAACGGTCCATCCGTAGTCCGCCAACTCAGCCGCCGTCGCTCTAGCAATATGCGGTCTAGCGTTGTCGTGTTGAAAATGCACCTTCACTTGCTCTCCTCGTGTCGTTTGAAGGTGGGCCCTCAACGTCCTCAGTTGGTTGACGTAAACCTCTGCCGTCACTGTTATCCCTTCGTCCAGCAGCTCCCAGTATTCTACGCCAAGAACGCTCCACCAAATGCATAGCATCACCTTTTTCACGTGAAGGTCGGGTTTCGGAACGTCCTCTGCCTCTCCAGTTGCGTCAGCCCACTGTGCACGCCGGTGATAATTATTAGGTTGGAAAAAAAGTCTTTTCATTTTTTCAAAGATTTATTTCTCCACAACTACAAAATCAAATCAATTGAGATAAACTCCATTTTGTTCCACTACACTTCTCCAAAGACTGGGTAATTTTCCAATTCATCTCGCATTTCACGTGAAGGTCGGGTTTCGGAACGTCCTCTGCCTCTCCAGTTGCGTCAGCCCACTGTGCACGCCGGTGATAATTATTAGGTTGGAAAAAAAGTCTTTTCATTTTTTCAAAGATTTATTTCTCCACAACTACAAAATCAAATCAATTGAGATAAACTCCATTTTGTTCCACTACACTTCTCCAAAGACTGGGTAATTTTCCAATTCATCTCGCTTAAAAGACTGCAGTTCTGAAGTCGAACTATTGCTGAATCTAATTTTTGAGGTCTTCATTCATTTCAAAATATTTCTCTCCAATTTCCTGCTTGGGAGCACGGAAGAGATGGTAATCAGTAGGGGCGAGATCAGAGCTATACGGTGGATGTGGCATTACCTCCCTACACAGCTCCTTTATTATTTCTCTAGTGAGTCTTGCAACACGTGGTTTCGCATCGTCATGCAGGATCATCACCTTTGACTTCTCCAGCCTCTTTTCTTGGAGAGTTGCGACGACTTTGTGGAGTTGGCCACAGTATGTGGCAGCAGTAAGTGTCTCTCCATTTCTGAGAGTTTCCCAGCAAATCACTCCTCTGACATCCCACCAAACACTCAAGAGAATGTTCCTTTCGTGAACATTGGCTTGAGATCAGGGCAAGGGTTCTCTTCTCTTTGTACCCAATGCCTTTTTCTTCGGAAGTTGGCATACAGAACCCAAGACTCATCGCCTGTCACAATCCGCGGCAGAAACGATTTTCTCTCGTGTCTGGACAAAAGAGAAGTAGCGATGGAGAGCCGCTGACCTTTCTGAGTGTCTGAAAGGGCATGTGGAATCCAAGCTCCAAATTTCCATGCAAAGCCAATACCTATCAGATGGATTCCTACTATCCTATGAGACACTTCGAGCTTCTCTGCCAGTTGACATGTCCCCTGCCCACTATCGGTACGAAGAAGATGGAGTACTTCAGTGTCGTCCAATTCAGCTGGCCCCCCGACCTTGCCGTGTCTTCGAGTGAATAATCTCCCTTTAAAAACCTTCCGAACCATTCATAACAGGTGCGATAAGTAATAGATCCCAAGCCATATACATCGTTAATTTGGTCGGCTGTCTGACGTGCTGTAGATCCTTTAATGAATTCATGAAGGATGACGTGTCGAAAATGGCCATGAGGTAGATCTGGCATTGAGTCCGGAAGATTGGATGGATAACGAAATACAAGAATTGTCTTGACCTATGTTCGCGTGCGAACGGTAGACAAGTGTGATAGGATTACGAAATCAGCAATCAATATTGGCTAGCGCGTTTACAAGGAGCGCGGGAAAAAATTTCGAAGTGTGAAGGGACTTTTTTTCCAACCTAATAGAGTAGAGTATCCACTTCTCATCCCCAGTGACAAGGTTGTCCAGCCATCCGTGGGTACGTCTGAGGGTAAGGAGGGACAGAGCGACATCGGCTCTGCGATCCATGTCATGTTGTGCCAAGTCGTGAGGTACCCAGCGACCCAATTTTTGCACCCTACCAATCGACTTCAATCCTCGAACGACTGTTGAGTGACTAACACCAAGAGTGCTTGATGTTCGCGAGTGGTTTGGTATGGGTCCGCTTCCACTCTACTTCGGAGGCCATCCAAATCCAGTGTCATCGGGCGCCCTTCGCGTTCATTATCTTCAACGGAGAATTCACCAACGGCAAACTACGAGAACCACTGGTACACAGTGCTTCGAGCAGGAGCACTCTCGTTGTGAACATCCTTCAGGCGACGATACTATTCGTTGGCATTGAGGCCAGATCGATGCAGGAATAACATGACGTGCCGAATATGCGTCTCAGCTGGGATGAATTGCTTAGCCACAATAGCTGACGTTAACAACGCAGAAGTAAACGTTAGGAACAGTCTTGTAGTCCTTTCCTTTCTCTATCGATCGACCATTTACGCGTTGACACATGTGAGAAATTTGGCGCGAAAATGCGCTTTCAATTCAGGAGGGATCAAATGTCCGAGAACTTATGCACCAACCTAATAAATTTTTCGTGACAAGAAATTACCCCAACCTTCGTTTGATCAGAAGTTCAGCTCGATTTCAAAGACGAAACCTTCTTGAAAGAGTGTCCAGTTTGATTTGAAAAGTGTCCAAATTGACGAGAAAATGGTATACATAACAGAATATTGGAGTACAATGTTTAAAAAGCAAAGGAATGCATCGCTACAGGTCTCTCTGGAAAAATTCAAAGTCTCCGATTGAAGTGTCCGTTTTGAAAAGTGCCACATCTGACGTGAAAATGGTGTATATTCCTCTCCCGCACGAACAATCGCTCTATCAGATCCCTGGAGTGCTCAGAGACTTTCACACTGAAGTCGTTTTCCTTTCAGAACTGGCACGATAGAGTAGCTGACGATGTGATACATTGTACTGGTGGCGGCTCGTTCAAATACGCCGAAATGATGCACAATTTCCTAGGAGTGCAGTGAGTTTCAGTTCTGTATATACGCTGATCGATTAGGCAGCACAAGCGATCGATACTTTTGAGCAGCCGCACAGTCGGCGTGGCGTTCGAAGTATAAACGCCGTTTTGCTCCAATCAGCGGATTACTCTGTAGGACTTCAGACTTCTGACCATCTCTTTCCAGAGTTCAACGAACTGATGAAATGAAGTCCCTGATATTCGGATGTGATTTCTTGCTGAGAAACAACGTAGACGAGTCTTTCACGTATCACCATGAAGCTATTGGAATAGAAAGGTATTTCTGCTCATTATTTTCGCGACGACGTGCACTGCGGCTTCAGTGAACTGTTCTAGATACCAGTACAAGCCTATAGCTGCTGATCTGATATATCCGTTTCTGCTGGTCAACATTGGCACGGGGATATCTGTCCTGAAGGTGAGTCGTACGACTTGATAACGCGCAGCCAGAGCCCTAACTGACCGTTCTGATACTCCAGGTGGACTCGCCGTCGATGTTCCAGCGAGTAGGCGGCAGCTCCATGGGCGGTGGAGCTTTCATTGGTCTGGGTAATCTTTTGACGAATGCTCAAAGCTTCGATGAGCTGCTCCTTATGGCCGAGAAGGGCGATCATCGGAAGTGTGACACACTGGTGGGTCATAACCTTCGTTCTGCACCTCCTGCTTGTGTCAGGCGTGGTGTTTAGGTCTGCGATATCTACGGCGGATCCTATGAAAATCTCAATCTACCGGCCGATCTGATAGCCGGGTCCTTCGGGAAGTGCAGTCGGATGGGTAGAAAGTCAGCCATGCGTGGCGACCATGAACAGGCATCAGAACAAGACATCGCTAAGTCGCTTCTGCTGATGATCAGCAACAACATAGGACAGGTTGGTGCCTCTGGATCGTTTGGGTTTGACAGCGCAGAAATAATTGCCGTTCAGTTTCTCTGTTTGAGCCTTCCATATAAAGCCTGGGCCATCTTTTCGCATCGCATAGGATGACCCCATCGTGTGTAGATACAAAATGACCTGAAGAGTCGCCTGACGGATCACTGGTTAAGATCTCGTGAAAATAGTGGCCGTTGTTCGTCTTGGATCTGACAATGAAAGGGTCTGAAGTGTATGTCCGACAGGGAAAACGAGGCGTATAGGAAGAGTCTCCACCCATCAATCAGTGCAAAAGTGTGCTTTGTTTTTGCCAATTCGTTAAATCGAACGAGTAGCTGTCCCCAAGTGTACTATGCTGTCGCGGCGGCAGCGCTCAGGGCAACTTGTATGCCGGCGATGGCCGTCTCTGTGGGGATGCTCGTGGCGCAATGGGTAGTGGCGTTGCTTCGTGGGATAGAGGTCGAGTGTTCGCTTCTCGTGTCGTGCAGCATTTTTGCATTACCACTGATCGGTTGAGATTTGAGCGGTCCGTGCGCACGGTTTTCAGGCGTTTTCTGCAGATTTTTCCAGTTGACGTGCGCACGGTTTTCAGGCGTTTTCTGCAGATTTTTCCAGTTGTATGCTGTGGAGAGTAATTTTATAGAGACTCGGGCGCACCTTAGAGACGAAGACGTGCTATAGGACGTGGAATCCTGGCTCTTTTGAATATCCGAGCAGCATCATTTTCCCGAAGTCATTGGTCCATGTAGAGCAACAAGCTGTGAAGAGCCTGTACCTGCTTGTATTGTGACCAGTCCTTCCATTCTGCCTGTGTATCAACAGCAAGTCGCAACAGGGTTACTCTCCACAGCGTATGCCCGAACTGGAAAACTCTGCTGAAAACGCCTTAAAACTGCGTGAACGTCAGGATCCATCAAAACTCAACTGATCAGTGGAAGTGCAAAAATGCCGCAGGACACTAGAACCAAACCTTTGACCTCTACCCCATAAAGCAACGCCACTACCCACTCGACATCGGGAGGGGGGGGGGGGCGGGTATAGCCGGTATACAAGTGATGCGCTCCTGAGCGCTACCGCTGCGACTCTATAGTAAATTCGGCGACTCGTTCGACTTGGCAAGAACGAACCACGCTTTTGTACTAAATGAAGCGTGGAGATTCTTACTATATGACTCCTTTTCCCTGTTCAGACGTACGCTTCAGACCTTCCCTTACTAGTGAACCTTGAAGTATCGCTAGATTGTGGCTGTTGCCATTCACTGATAGAAGGCCACCTTTTTCTCACAATGTCCATAGTGCCTCAAAGTCACTACGTGTGGAGTCGCCTCACATTATATGTGGAGGTTAGCAAGTTAGCAAAGTGCAGTTCAAAGTAGGTGGTGGTTATCTATTAGGCTTTGCTCTCAGCTTACGTCTTGTACTCGTGACGTCTAGTTAACCGCTCGTAGCTTTAAATATAAGGTAAGAAATTTAGAAGGGGGCCTAAATAGAGCTAAAAGGCACGATTTTCGCTGTTCCCCTGTCACCAGTAGTCATACTATTACGAGATATCTCCTGATATTTACACTGGTCATATCGCTGTTTTGCAGATGGCAATGCTATATGGAATGCGATTCTCGATGAAACGGATATACTTTGGCGGGTTTTTTATCAGGAAGCATCCGATCACTATGCGAACGTTGTCATACGCCATCAACTACTGGAGTAAAGTGAGTTTTCCTTAGTAGACCTTTTAAACTTCCATGAATTGGTCTGATGTGGGCAAAGAAAAGAGCTTTGAATGATTTAGAAGCTATTTTGTTAGGCTTTTCAACTGGAGAAAATCAAAGAAAGCGATAAAATTCTGATTCAAGTTCCATCTAAGACCTGCGTTTCTGCTACAGAGTCAGGTCCTCTGTTGTATACCATTTTCACTTTACATTGGGACTCCTCTAAGCAGGTTTGACGCTTGTGAGATCAAACTGAACATCTTCCACATTACACTAGGGACTCCCCCGGCAGGTTAGACGCTTTTCAAATCAAATTGAACACTCTTTAAAGCTAGCCGGAGACTTTTGAATCAAAGCCGACTCTTCCAAATCAAAATTAACTTCAGGCAGCTTAAGCTGCAGACTCAATAAGATGGTTAGGATATCTTTTGCTCAAGGGAACTTTTTGATAACTTTCCTTGAAGTCTTAATTATCTACCCAGCAGGTGAGCACATTGTTCGAAATTTCATAAAAATTTCATTTTTTAAAGAAAAGTAAGGTTCAATGTTTGTTTCAAAGAGAAGAAGGTGGACATTTTTTAGGGCCGAAAAGAGATTGCATCATGTCGAAGACTTCCCGATTTTCATTCGAGCTTGAAAGAGTGTCCAATTGGAATTGAAAATTGTCCACTTCGGCGTGAAAATGCTGTATTTTTTGTCCACGAAAGATTTTATACGAACTTATTTGAAGCTTTTCAATTCGCCTTGGCCATTAAGCGAATACACACTGTCTCCTCATCTTTATTTTTTATGGGAAAATAACGGTTCAGAGTGTATTTTTATTTTTTTTTGTATTGTAGGCAGATGCTACTGCTTTGTCGCATATACCGTCAAGTCCGATGTCAACGTATTTAATCGGCAGAGATTCGGCCGTGTTTCCTTCGTTAGAGCCTGACGGTGAAGAAGCGAGTTAGTTGCAGGCCACCTCCTCGTTCATGCCGAGATTCATCGAAAGTCAATCGTTGTTAATACTCGGATATTCGCTTTCGACGGGCCGAATAGTAACCGAATATGAAAGGGTTTGGAACCGAGCACGAAAGCGCGGCCACGCCCTTCGCTGCACAAAGCAACACATGTTGCGGGGACGTGGCCTCCTTTCGTGCTCGGTTCCAAACCCTTTCATGGTCGGTTACTAACCAACGGGTTTCAAACCGGTTGGTTCACGGTTTCAAACGCAAATTTGTCTGAGTGTTGCAGTGGGTGTGGCGCGCTGCGCCGATTGGCCAGGTGCGGGGTCCCGGCGCGATTCCCTGCCGTCCGTTGACGTTTCTGTGGGAGTATATACAATTGGATTTAAGGGTCGGCTTCTGTTGCTAGAGTGTTACAGGGGCCGACAACGACTTACGTAATCTTAACAGAGAATTGTGAGCTTATCAAGCGATATGGTGAGCGATAAGCCGCGTCATCTGAGCTTTTAACGTGGCTTATCGCTCACCATATCGCTTGATAAGCTTACAATTCTCCGTTAAAGTTACGTAAGTCGTTGATGAATCCGGCCTCAGAATGCTTCCGCAGCCATATATCCACGTATATCCAGCTCGTAGGTTCTCAATAGCAAGTGGTTGTTCGGCCTGTCGAAAGCGTGTATCTGAGTTTGTAGGAAGATGGCCTTTTTAATGGTTAAGAAGGAGATCGCGCTATGTACCCGTCGCAGCGGCCATGAGCTTTCTTTGATTGATAGCAAGATTCTGTTTACATGGAATTATACTTTTGTCAACGGTGCAAACTGTGGAAAACACACATATTTAATGGTTAAGTGTAGTGGCTCGAATGCAACAGGCTGGAGGACGACGAGTACAACTAAACTAATAGGGAATCTCGGGCCTTTTGTAGGTGCCGGTCATGGTTCTATTTAGAAAATGGCCGGAGTTCTTGTGGCGAAAACCGTACAATCCATATGCAGATCTTCGATATGTGTCACAGTTACAACAGTATAGAAAGACGACAGTTTTAGGGTGTAAAAGATGAGATCGCGGCATGTATTCGTCCAGCTCGTCGCGTTTTTCCTTTGATTGACACTGTAAATGTTACTTATTTGAAACATCAAAGTGAAGATACATGTTTCTGCAATTGTTTCTGAAAGTACGGTTGAAAGTATGTGACTCTGTGCAGAATTTCTGCTTTCAATCAAATGAAAATTGCAACGTTCTGGACGAATGCATTTCACAACGTCTTTTAACACTGAAATGCCACGTTTTTGCGCTTTATAATAAGCCTCAAACCATTAATCTTTCTTTAAAAATAAGAATTCAAAACGATTTCAAACAGTGTGTTCACTTGTTGGGGCTGCTGAGTTTTAAAAATTTTATAGGAAGTTGTGCTCAATACTCCTTGGTCAAAAAAATATTCTAACAATCGTTAAGTTCGATGTTCTGAAACCTAGGCATTTTGGGAGTAAGTTTTTGAAACCCCCTTTTCCTACGGGGTTTGATGTAGAATTCGTGGCGCAATGCACTAAACACTTAACCTAGATTTCACTTTACTTGAAGGCATTACGTGATCTCTATTTGATACTCCTTGCTTGTGATACGTTGTTAGTTGTTCGGTTCTATTTGCCTTTTTCCTTGCGTCTTCTATACGACGCAATAAATATCATATGATTATGCGCGGAAGAGGGGGCAGCCCATCAGTATTCAAACACAAGTACGATGTGACGTGGCATTTCCCACGTGTAGGACGAGTTTTTACCCGTTTAGTTACACGATACATAGCGTCTGACCTGAGCCCTTCTCGTTGCAGCGTTTTACCGAAGCCTTTCTCGTGACAACCTGCACTGCACGTACGTACGTGTCAGATTGTGTACAATGAGGGGAATTCCA
>CANDYH010000475.1:0-12796 GCA_947396885.1 Heligmosomoides polygyrus polygyrus | reverse complement strand
GTCCCACACGGAATGTGGCGTACATTGTGGTCTTCTTTTCACAACTATTCGTATCGGTTGTGAGCTCGCTTAGGGTTAGTTTTCGCGGCGTTCCATCCTCTACATTTCCTGTTTTTACTACATGATTTTCATCTGTTTCTGAAATTATGGCCTTCAAACTACGATGGACCAGAAAATGATTGTGTTCGCGTGCCTGCTCTTCGACTTCAAATTGAAGTCATCCGCTGCGGAATCGCATCGTTCGGTGGTAGCTGCATTTGGCGAAGATGTCGTTTTCAAAAGACAAGCGGACGGTGGTTTCAACGCCGGCGGCGAAAGTATGTATTGAAGACGAAAAGCACGGAGGACAAGCGCCTATCCTGGACAACGACCTTTCACGGACTGTGGTTGAAGCTGATTCCGACAAGATCAACTCGGAGCTTGCAGTAGAGCTTGTCTGCTCTAAATCCTGCTCCAAATCTCAACCCAAATCGAATTGACACTGCTCTACCAACTTGCTGCATGAAAATGCGAGGCTTCATGTCGCAGTCGTTCAGTAGAAAATCCAAAAACTTGGTTGGCCGTTTCGCCTCATTCGCTGTACAGCCCTGACACTGTCCCACCCGACTACCACAGGTTCGTTTCGATGCAGCACGCCTTGGCTGGGGAAATGTTCCCTGACTAAGACAAAATCCGAATTTGGGTGACCAGCTTCCTCGAGCCGCGGCCGGCTCATTTCTTTATATACCATTTTCAGGTCGAATTGGACACTTTTCAAACCAAATTGGACATTTTTCAAACTAAATTAGACACTTTTCAAATCAAATTGGACACTCTTCTAAGCTCGCCTAAGACTTTTTAAATCAAAGAGAACTTTCCGAATTGCAACAACCCTTACACAGGTTGAACTACAGACTCAATACAATGGTTAGAAAAAATGTTTGTTTAAGGAAAATTTACAATAACTTTTTTTGAATTTTTCTTTTTACTTTAGCTGCCCGAATGAGTGTAATATTAGGTTGTAACGAAATAAATGGCACTGAACCACTGTAAATTTAAACAGTTAATATCTCGGCTTGTAGGCAAGTTTATTAATCGAAATAAAAACCCTCTGATTCTACACATCCTTGCCAACGTGACACA
Source organism: Heligmosomoides polygyrus polygyrus (assembly GCA_947396885.1). NCBI lineage: Eukaryota > Metazoa > Nematoda > Chromadorea > Rhabditida > Heligmosomidae > Heligmosomoides > Heligmosomoides polygyrus. The sequence goes on along the minus strand of CANDYH010000475.1, from coordinate 11,674 downwards.
AGCTTTCTTATCAGAGTAGCGTAAAAATCAGAAGTTCTGGAATTGACGAAATCTTCGAAGGCACTTTCGGCATCCTGTTGGTATTTGAATATTTTCCCTACCAAGAACTCGCCAAGATGCTTGAAGAAATGGTAGTTTGTTGGGGAGAGGTCGGGAGAAAACGGAGGATGTGCTAGAGTTTCAATGCTCAGCTCATTCAATTTCTGCAACGTCATTCGTGCTACATGGGGGCGAGCATTGCCGTGCAGGAGGAGAACTCGCCTTCGGTTTACCAAGGCCGGCCGGATATCCTTCAACTTTTTCATCATTTCTTCAATTTCAATGCAGTACTTCTCTGCCGTGATGGATTCACCGGGAGGGAGGAAGCTGTGGTGAATAATTCCCAGCGAACACCACCATACTGTCCCGGTACCGGTAGAGCAAAGTTTGCGCTTCTAAATAATATGCCACATGTTACGGTTTGTTCTTGATCGAACGCGTAAAGACGCGCCAAAAAATGGCGCGAGCCAGTGCCATTTAATTCGTTACAACCTAATAGTTTTATAAAATGTTTGCTTTTAGAGAAGAATAACATATTAAATTTTGTTTTAAAGCGCAACAAAGCGGCAACCATAAAGTACACTAAAAGTCCGGGTTGCGCCATGCACTCGAAAATCTCGCGATTTTTAATTGATTGATAGTGTAAATGCTGTTTACATGGAACTACGAGGTATGCGCGTTCATAGCAATTCCACTTGTTGCATTCTCTACAAGTATTTGTAAATCAACTATAATTATAAATATAATCAGCATATACATAATATAAATCTACGCAAGCAGAATTCTTCTTTTCCCCTCTATGTAGGTAAAAGAATGTAATACAAAGTGAATAAATACATCAATTACAATTGTGAAGAACGGCATATCCCCACCTTGTGGTTTCATGTAAGCAGCATTTACACTATCAATCAGTCGTCTTGGACGAGTGCATGGCGTAATCTCATCTCTTGGCACTAAAATTTTCCGGCTTTCTGTTCTTTAAAACATGCTATTGGGCATTACATTTCCACGAAGAACTAGAATTTTATAAAATTTCAAATGTAGTGTTCACTTATTGGGTAAGTGAATTAAATGTTTAAAGAAAACATACTGAAATTTTATTCGAACAAAAAACTGTAGACAATGCAACAAGTACAATTGCTAACAACGCGCATACCTTGTAATTCCATATAAACGGCACTTACACTATCAATCAAATAAAAATCGCGACGAGCTTTTCGCTTGCATGGCGCAAACCGGTCTTTTAGTGCACCTTATGGTTGCTGCTTCGCTGCGCTTTAAAACAAAATACAAATTGTTATTTTTTCTCCAAAAGTAAAAATTTTATAAAATTATTACACTCATTCGGGCAGCTAAAGTAAAAAAAAAATTCAAAAAGAGTTATTCTAAATTTTCCTTGAACAAAAAGTTTTTCTAACCATCTTATTGAGTGTGTAGTTTAACCTGTATAAAGCTTGTTGCGATTCGGAAGAGTTCTCTTTGATTTAAAAAAGTCTTAGGCGAGCTTAGAAGAGTGTCCAATTTGACGTGAAAAGTGTCCAATTTGACGTGAAATGTGTCCAATTTGATTTGAAAAGTGTCCAATTCGACCTGAAAATGGTATATATCGCTGGATTACTTGCAGTGTGATTTGTGCAGTAGCCATTACTCCCCGATTCGTCCTTTTCCACAAAATGCGGTTTCGGGCAAAAATCAATGTTGCCTGAAGATGATGATCGGTCGAACGTTTATTTTATTTGTTCGAGGAGTAGAAAACTAAAGACACAAAAATAGATAACTAGTTATTGAAACTTCTCAGCCAAAACTCATTTCTTATGCTAACTCATTAACAACCCGTCGTGTAGCCCGATATCGAAATGTTTAGCAAGCAGGAAAAGTTCAATAGCTCGCGATAACACACAGCCTACATCTTCGTACTTCCCAATCAGCAACTGACCTAACCCGTGTCCTTGCAATCGGGATTCGACGTTTGAGCTTTCCTCTTGCGGATCTCCTCAATATCCCAGCAAAGAATTCTAGTGCGTTGATAGAAGCTCAATGGCAAGGATTTTGCACACGAACGTCGACAGCTTTCCTTCTACTTCTCAGTGACGAAAGACCAAAAGCAGATCATTGAGGATAGCGTCGTATTAGGCTGTAGATCGTTGAGTAACACCTCATATTAAATACCGTTGTCCCTGATTCCAAAATCGGCCGCGCATAGGTTTTACAGGCTCGTATATAGACTTCCGGAAGGTTGGGTTTCAAAACCTGTACAAGTGCTTACGAATTGTACAAGCGCACAAGCAGACGTCAGTTTGCACACGAATGCTCATTTAGGTCGGCCCTGATTAATCAAGCATTTGTGAGATTCGTCTTCTACGGTGTGGGCAAGTTGCATACGTACCTGAGCTATACGATGATCTACGACTGCTGACTGGTGGACAAGCTGACGCACTCATTGTTCTTAGACGAGCCAGCCACCGACTCCATCCGTGCGTCCCCTCGCTGTTCGTGTAATAGCCTGCGCTCCCACCGCGACGCACGTACGAAGACATAATATCCCGTGGAAGGAGAACGTAAAACACCCAGAACCCGATAGCAACCGATCGACATTGACTGGCCGACTTGCACTGTCCACGTCAGTTACGCCACCAATTAAGCATTCATCGCGATATAGGGAGGAAGTGCACAGTGTGATGCATACACCGAATAGCGTCATATTTTCAATGTCTCGCTTTGAAATGAGCTGCATAAGATTGCTGCACCTGAAACACTACCAATTTTACCAATTTTAGCGTCAAGGGAAAGGCTTATTATTAATTAACCCGTTCCTGGGATTCTTCACGCATTCACATCATGAGGCCGATTTCAGTTCGCGTTTGGCTTGAACAATGACATGCGTTGGAATACGCTTTGAATAGCACCGGTGAATCGCAAGCGAAACTGCTAAAAACGCGAATTGCAGCACACATCACCCATGTGACCGTCGACACAAAGTAAAGTTGAGTCAGTACTCATCAGCTTCCACTTCTGACTTCTGATTGGCGTCCAAGCGGTTATAGCCGTGAAGAGGATCACCCGATGGATACAAAGAAGAGCGATCCAACAGAGCGACACACCTTAAACGTGAAAAACGCCATGGTTACGAAGAACATCCAGATCAGAGGTCCTAGGACAAGGCCAAACCAGAACGCTCGGCGGTCCATGGCCGGAAAACGCGACTGGTCCTGAACCTGAGCAGCTATATGCAATCTGTTCTACACTTCAAAAGAGAAGACGTGAGGCAGTGTTCGTGTCACCTTAGCACTCTCGAATTTCCAGTGGTTGTTGCCGTTGTCGTCGACAAAGTTCCACCACCGCAGACCTACAAGCAGCCTTCCGGTGATGTTCTTCACTGTCCAGAGTCCATGAGATGCAGTGTTAGTGCTCGGATGTATGCGAGTTGGCCAAACATGCCTAGATAGAACAATGGGCGCTCAACGTACTATGACGCGAGAACGGAACGATGAACGTAGAAGACAACCATGTGGCAAGTTAATAGTAGAGGCCAGAGCCGCTCCCTGTGAAGCCACGTGAGCGAGTACTAGCGTGGGCTTGCTGAAAAACGCAAGATCTGGTGGCCTTCTCCAGAGAACAACCAGAAACCAGCTCACCTGAACATCTGAAGACTGAAGCCTTGCGACGAGTCCTGAGACGCTCCACCCAAATTCATAGGAGCATCGAATCCAGCCATCTATGCACGTATACTTTTACAGCAAGTGAACAGCTGTTTAAGCACTACGACTACCGATATCATCAGGAAGGTACCTGAACGAAGAAAAGACAAGACACAAGCGCTTCAGCAATACTTTACTCACGAAAAGGAATCACACAACCGCGTCACACTAAAAAGGGAAACCGTAGAAATCTATAAGAAGGAATAATCAAAAACTACTGGTGATAAATAACGAATATAAACGTCTAGGGCTGTATATCTTAAGCGGACAATAACAAACAGAAAGGCACACATGAGGACGCTCGGAATGATAATAACCCTACGAGAGATGAAGAACATTTGACGTTGAGTAGCACCAAAGGAAGATCATCGCCGACCGCACAATCGAGAAAGAAAACAAAAGTAACCGGGAGGACGACCTACTGATCTTCAACCTGACATTATGGGTGTTATACTGGAAACGGATAAAGTTTCACCGAAGTGCTCATTTCTCAGAGACTTCAACTGCAAAGAAGAAGATTTCTTCCTCCAACAAGCATAAGAAGCACTTCGAGTGGAGACCATAAATGCTGCTGTTATCCTCAGTTTACGAAGAATTTGTGGTAGACTGCGTTACTGCACAGCACCATGGTCCACACCTTGGAGTTGGTTACGAGTATCCATTAGGCTAACAGAATTAGATGCAGATCTATAAATAAAGAATCTTCAAATCCTCATAGCATTATAATAGTCTAAAACATATCGCAATAACAATAGCAACAATAGCAACAATAATAACAACAAAAGTGACAGCGAACAACGACAGTAAATATGTCTTGTTTCACCTCTATCTTCATACAAAACCTGTAGTCGGACGACACTTCCGCAAATGAATGACTCCTTTTGATTTCATAAAGATGCTTTCCTAAAACGTCTTCTTACCTAGTCTAACGAGGGAGGTCACTGAACTCGGTCCGGAGATTCTGAACAAGACCTACGTGGCCTTGTAGGGAATCGGACAAGGATCACAGAACTATGTTTCGTTTTTGATGCCCCTGGGTGGTCCAAAAATGACAAAAAAACGGTATCGTTACAGGACGGGCTGATAAGGCAAAAGTGATACCTGGAATGGCCATGCCGTGCTCAGAGCTTAACATAGAAAAGGTTTGGAGCTCAAATTAAAGTTAGATTATAGTAATATATGATGATTTCCTACGCTTCCTAGACGAATCTGCAGTGTACATTCGCGTAATTCATTCGCAGCGGGGGCGGCAACAACTGGATGGGCGAGGGGATGAGAAGGCAGATTTACGGGAACGGGGACGGCGCTTTGATTCCGGGGGTGTCCGTGGGATTTGCTTTGTGGAGTACTACCGCTTTTGCAAATAAAGGGCACATCTTGACTTCGGCAGGGTACCTTCTTCGCTTCCTAACCCCGCTTTCAAGCTGTTGTCTGATGTAGAAGAAGCCAGTTTTGCAGTGTGGGGTAATGTCGAGCGTTCATTCAACCACGCTTGTCTTGCTGAGGAAGCTCTCGTTAGACCATATGACCTCTTTGGAATGTTGTCAATTGGTTCTGGAAGCGTTTCTCGCTGTCACCTCATTCGTGAACACGACTGACAAGCATTGACTTGACCCATCATCAAGACATACTCATTGCTCTTCGGATTTCTTTGCAGACTGCTTTTTATTCTTCTCGCAACTTTCGCAATTCTACTTCTCGCAAACAAGTACAGTATATTTTATCCAACTCTTGTGATTGGACGCGTTGTTGTGTATTTACCTCACCACTCCTCTATACACTTACGCGAGACGGGTAGAAGGCATTCCAGATAGGAGCATCTGCATTCACTTCCTCGACTTTAGAGGTCAAGTAAAATTCGTCCGAAATTCATCTCTGGGGTTATTTTGGATGTAGATCACCAATATGGCAACCACTTTAGGTCAAACGATGGTCGGCAGAAGGCTACGATCAGTATATGTAAATAAAGGGATATTTCTGACGGTCACAAGTGGAGGTTTGGCACATCCCAAGAAGTGCCGAATTTAGCGTCCTCTCCCACGATTGCAGTGTGTAGGTAGCAGGCTGCAATGGTGTTTAATTTTTACTGATAGACTGTTGTAACGCATCAAACACATCCCGCTGAGCAGTAATGAATACAAGCCAAATGGGTACAGGTCCAATCTAAATGAGTGGAGAAAGGGACGTTCCTAGAAATTGTTGAGGTGTGTTTATAGAAACGATTTTCTGATAGCATTTTCCATACGCTGGTACTGGTGGCACCTCCGTAATGTTAAGGAATTGATCCTTTCCATTAAAAATCTAAATAGTGCAATTGAACCGTACTGAACTGCTTCCTCGCTGCGCATGTTGGAGCTTCATTTAAATTTAAGATTGCATTTTAAGGACATTCTACTTCCGCTTTTCTAGTTTTCATATCTCTCTGCATGTGCATTTGGAGTGCACAATGGCTTGTAATGGCTAACTTGTAGAAAAGAAAAAAAATCCATTATATTCCACGTTCTTCTTGGGATACTGTCGAACAAGAGTATCGATCCGCGTGAAGCTGCGAAACCAAGATTGTTATGCCGAATTTATTCGACTGAGTCGGCCTAGCATAGAAAAGTCAAGAGGCGTCGATTCATCCAAGGATCATTCTGTTTGGTCACAGCCTTAATTCAAAAAGAAAACCTGACGATTGATCAGTAAAACAACCCAACAATGGAAACTGACAAAATGCCGGCAAGTTGCTGTTCAATGAAGGAAATGTGAGTGAGTAAGAGGTGAATGAGTCTCACATTCTCACCCTCCAAGGGGGACTTATGAATGTTCTATACTGTCAGTTGGGCTGTTTTACGCATCTTTTGTCTCGTTCTTCCCATTCCTTTTAACGGCAAAAATGTAGAAAATTGTAAATTGTACTATGGAAATGTGCTTGGATGAACAAATTCTCAAACTCTCATTGTCTTTTCCAGACTTTGACTAAGGTGATCATAGTTTGCAGAACAGCTTTAGTTTCACAGCTTGGTAGTCTTGCTACTTGTCCTCACTCATGAGTTTGACAGCAGTTCGCGGAACCTGGTGATGGAATTGTGATTCGCGAATCGAACTCGGCATTGGTTTGGATGGCAATGAAGAAGCGTTTCTTTTACTGAAGCTTTGTGAGAATCCCATAGGACATTGTTAAAGTGACCGCACTATGTTTCAAAAAAAATCCATTAAAGTCGTTAGAAAAGACTTGTAATTTGACAGCAGTTGCGTTCCATGTCTGCTGTTGAAACTAGAGCAGTTGAAGTCCAGTTTTATTTTTGTTGTTTGTCTGTTATCCGTTTTCCGTTATCCGGCTATTTTTGGGCAAAATTATCCGTTATCCGTTATCCGGGTTTGAAAAATTTGTTATCTGCTCATCCCTGGTGGGGACCAGTGTTAGCAATATGGGACCAGAGCAGAGAAGTGTGGAAAGAAATTTCGGTTCAGCGTAGTATTAGGAGCGGTGGGAATCTTCCGTTCTGCCAGAAGGGCTTTTCGTCGTGTGACGAAAATCGAGCAGACGCTCAGTACTTATCGAAAATGTTGATTTTTGCCTGAGGTTGACCGTATGAGGACGAGGAGTGAAGGTGACTGCAGTCAACGTGGCGCTAGAGTGAAGTGTTTTGGGACATCAGGAGGGTTGTCGTCGAAGAACTTAGGGGAAGAAGGCATTGATTAGCACAAGCACCGACATCACTTAGCCGTCTGGAGATGATGCCGATGTTGAGCGGAGTAGTGGGAGGAGGGGTCTGAATGGCACCAAAACGCAAAACTACTCTACTGGAGTCAGGTTCATCAGTCGCTTCCTGGCCGGTAAGGGTGAAAAGTACCGCCAAACCTGATGGTAATGAATCTCGGTTTCTTGGCTTTGGCGGTACTTTTCACAGTTACCGGCCGGTAAGCGGTTCATAGATCTGGCCCCTGATCTCAAGGAAGGTAGAGCAAGGTTGGAGCATAATAAGCTGCATAAGCGGCAGAGAGCTTGCTTGATGTGATTGTCCTCAGCTTAATGATACTGCAACATCGCGCGAAGCGCGGAAGTGCGAGGCACGCCCATAGGCGTGGCGGAGCACTTGTATTCTTATAATTCATAATAAAAGTAATAATTACATACTGAATAACTTAACCAAAAACGCGAAAATTCTCTTCAATTTGAGATAACATATGAGCTGGATTAGGATTGTAGTTATATCGATCTTAACATCAGAATTTTTGGCAATAAATTGATAAGGAAGCTATATAATAAAACGGATAATTTTAAATTTCATGTTATTGGGTTGGCCGGAAAGTTTCGGCGGTTTTTGTGCAACCGCTTTTCGTTCGCATGTTACTGGCCTAATATTCAACTTACTTCACATTTTTGTATAACGACTAATACGGAATTCTTCGCTCTGTCTGACGGAATAATTTGTGTTTGACCTATGCTTAAGGCCTTTGTCATACCATCGCTCACCCCGAGCGACGCCTAGTGATATGCTCCCATATCGATCGGGCAGCGCGATGGAATCGATATGGGTGCATATCATTAGGCGTCGCCCGGGGTGAGCGATGGTATGACAAAGGCCTAACAATAGTGTTTCTTCGAAGACTTGTTGAAGTGTGTCGAAAGAGCAATTCCGAACAAAGCAAAACAACAATTTTATTTCACTTAGAAACTGGAGCAATCCGGTGTCGAGAGAGGTAGGCAAATCAGTCTTGTGTGGGGCTGGATAGTGTTGAAGAAAGGACCGTGAAACGGTTGTTCGAGAAATTTTGTTCTGGAGACTTCAACCTTGAGGATGCATCCCGAAGCGGCAGACCTACAGCAGTCCAGGACGATGATTTGAAGGCCTTCGTGGAAGATAACCCATCGCAAACAGACCATGAGGCTGAGGAAGGTCTAGGAGTCAGTAAAACTGCTGCTACACATGGTTCGCAACACCTCGGAAAGGCGAAAAAGCTCGAAAAATGGGTGCCCCATGATTTGTGTGGTCGCCAGGAGTTGTCGCGTTGTTCTTATTCTTAAAAATTCTGTTCTTATTTGCTTCTCCGGAATAAAAACGCTACGTTTTTGGATCGAGTCGTCACATCAGGCACTTCCCAAAGCCGAATTCCCACCAGAAAAAGACGACAGTAATAGTGTGGTGGCTAGCAGTTGGAGCAATTTTCTGGAACCACGCCGGACCAAAACACCAGAGTCCTATTGTGACCAAAAGACGAGGTGTACCTAAAGTTTCGTGGGCTGCAGCTGGCACTGATCAGCAGAAAAGGTCCCATTCTACTGCACGATAACACCCGTCCACACGTTTCGCAAATCACCACGAGAAAATTAAACGAACTAAGAGTTGAAGTTCTGCTTCACCTGCTATACTTAGCAGGCCTTGCGTCAACCGTCTGCCACCTTTTTAAGCGCTTTTAAGAGCTTCCTCGCTGGTGGAACCTTCGAAAATCAGGACAACGCCAAAACTGTCTTTCCATAATTTGCTGCTGCTCGGCCACGCAATTTTTGCGCTTGTGGGATTAATCAACTATTGTGGTATTGGAAAACGTGCGCTAATTCGAAGGGTGCTTGTTTCGACTGAATCCGATAAGCATGTAAAAAGTTATGATCGTTTGAAGTTGACCATTCAAGACCGCCAGAGCTTTTCGGCCAGCCTAATGTTAGATTCCCCCATTTAACTGAAATATCTATAAAAGTTTGAAAATGAATCGCATTCATAGAAACATCAAGATTAATTAGGTTTGTGTACGGTTTTTAACGGTGCTGTTGAAAACCTAAAAAATATTTGGAATGATTAGAGTTTAAAAGATCGACTATTCAGTTCGACTACTAGGTGTGATTATAAGGACATATTAAAATGTTTGAACAGAAATATCTAAGCACTTCTTCTTCTTCTTCTTCAGCGTTTGTCCCGCATCGTAGCGGGGTCCGCTATTCTGGTGTTATGACGCCACCTTTCCCGATCCAGCGCTAAATCAGGGTAAACACCAGTAATCTTCAAGTCCGCATGTAACGTATCAGCCCAGCGCTGCTTCGGGCGCCCTCTAGGCCGCTTTCCAATTACCTCGAAGTTAAGGCCTATCTTGCGGACGCTGTCTTCTTCTCCACGCAGAACGTGGCCGTACCATCGCAAGCGAGCTTCGCGCATCTTGTCGGCTATCGGCGCGACACCGAACTTCTGCCGAATAGCATCGTTTCGAATGCGGTCCATGCGCGTGACTCCAGCCGTCCAGCGCAGCATCTTCGTCTCCATGACGCTGAGGCGCGTTTCAACTTCCCTGGTCGCAGGCCAACACTCAGCGCCGTGCATCGCTACTGGCCGGACGACTGCTCTGTATATCTTCGACTTCAAGCGCTCCGGTATCTTCCTATCGCAGAGCACCCCAGTCAACGAGCGCCACTTGGACCAAGCTGCACTCACGCGTGAATTCACTTCAATCATCAGTTTGCCGTCAGACGTGACTGCTGATCCCAGGTACTTAAAGACCGAAGTGCGTGGGAGCTCGATGCCGTTAACCTTGATGGAGCTGGACTCAGTAACGTCCGTCGTTAGATATTCGGTCTTCTTCACGTTCAATTTGAGTCCAAACCGCTCCAAGCGATCACACCAAGCTTGCACCTCTCGCTCGAGTTCTCCTTTATCTTCGCTAGCGAGCATTACGTCATCAGCATAAAGCAACGTCCAAGGGACGGGGTTCTGAAGATCTCGAGTGGTGGCATCCATGACGACAACAAAGAGGAGTGGGGAAGCGCAGAACCCTGATGTACCCCGACAGAGATGGGAAACTCCATCGAGGTTCCAGCTGCAGCTTGAACTCGCCTAAGGGCGCGTCTCGCATTTGCGCGCTTCGCGCGACTTTGCAACATCGCTGACCTGCGGAAATAGCTTTTGTAAAACGTAAAATGAGCTAACATCTAGGATCTGCTGCGTACTTTATTGGCATCAAGCCGTTCACCAGGTCCCCCTCACTCGTTTCTTACTGGAACTATATGCTGGTTCACTTTTACTGGTCTTCCTCGCTCCTCTCTTCCCTCCCCCACGTTCCTAGTCCCAACACCTGACTCACTTCCTTTTTTCCACTATTGACACCCTTACTGGTCTCTTATTGCAGCACAGCATTACCTTCCTCTGGTGGATGTCCGCCTTGAGGTTGTGGTTCTCCTTGAGGGAGCCACTGGGTCTTCCGAGCATGGTTAACGAGGAAGACCCAAGATTCATCTCCTGTGACGATATTCTCGAGAAAGTCCTTATTACGAAAACGAACAAGGAAAGACTGAGCGATAGTCAGTCACGAAGCCTTGCCCGAGTCACGGAGTCAGTCAGCCATCACTGCAATCGTAGAATTTATATGCACTCAGAAGCAAATTTCCACGTATGCGAAATATTCTAGAATATTTGTGTTACAACTGCGTGGCACCAAACAGTCGTTGAAAGTTCCTGTTAAATCTTGAAAATTTTTCAAAACGGTGTTTGGTGCAAGACTTTTTCACCAACCTAATAGAAGAACAGCGAGCGCAAAGTGGCTCGGGATCATCACCTCCAAACACAGTTATTGCTTTCTTACGCTTATGTAACGTCTCGTGAAGACATGTTCTAATGGACTAACCGTGTGGTCGTTGAAAAGGTGGGTATCGAAGTGTGCGACCTATCGATCTGGCACCTCGATGCAGCGGTGCCCGCCGGGCGGCGCTCAGTCCATTCTTTCTCGTGACTCTGTGGTATTTCTTTTTAGGTTTCATTCCCGAAGTTGACCAGGTTAGTGTTCCTTTCTCGCTATGTGTATAACATCGATTCCGTTCTGCGGACATCCACCAGAGGAAGGTAATGTTGTGCTGCAAGAAGAGTCCAGTAAGGGTGTCAATAGTGGAAAAAAGGAAGTGAGTCAGGTGTTGGGACTAGGAACGTGGGGGAGGGAAGAGAGGAACGAGGAAGACCAGCAAAAGCGAA
>CANDYH010000474.1:0-11168 GCA_947396885.1 Heligmosomoides polygyrus polygyrus | reverse complement strand
GTATGTTCGGCTGACTAACACCGTTTTCCGACAGCATCATGGACAATCTAGAGCAAACGGATAAAGTGTGCTTCAGCCATTATTGCGTCTGATTGTAAAGATAAATGAATAGAGAAATAAACTTAGAGTAGTTCCTTAATTATGATAGGCACTGTAGTCTAAGAATGAACACTAGCATCTGCGGCAATACACCAAATTTTTGATCTCACTGCGAAGGTTCTCCTACCTGGCAATCGCGGTCTGAGTTACACCAATTCGTTGAGCGACTGCTACTCATTCGGCACTTCATCTTCATTGTATCGCACCGCGGGGCACCGATCGTTTTCTATTGTCCGAATGCCTGAATGATCGCTTTTAAATTACAGCCTTCCATGGAACACAGGAGCACTATTAAGTTATCGCTATGTAACCGATTCTTCCGTTGTCTTTCGCGTCGAGCGGTCGGTTATTCTTCCGTTTAAAGCGCCGACACTATTCGACTACTCGACTACTCGACCGCCTGGCAACGTGCTGGCAATACTATCCCAGTATGACAACGACTCAGCCGAATAAACAAATCGCAAGGAAGCCTTCGATTCTGGACCGTAACGACTCATCTGGGACACGTCATGGAGGCTGCTTCCTGTTATGCACCTACAATGTAAGGCCAGTTTCTTCCAACGCCGATTTGCAAGCTCTTCTCGAAGCGGAGAGTCACATTAAATACCATGTGATCGCCTTGCAAGAGACGAAGAGCAGATCTACCGATGTTCGAATGCTCAAGGATGGAACTCTCGTCATTCAACGTCGGTGGCGTTGGATTCGTCGTGCACCCATCAGTCGCCCCACACGTCGATTCGCATGAAATCCTGTCTCCTCGCCTTGCAGTGCTTCGAATCCAGCTAGCGCGCCAGAAGAACATCTCCATTAGCAACTGCTACTCTCCCACATCAACAGCTGACGAGGCCGAAATGAACGCGTTCTACGAACAGCTGGAGGTAGTGATACGCAGCGAGAAGTCTTTTTACAAGTTCGTCGTAGGAGACTTCAACGCTAGGATAGGAAAGGCAAGGGAGGACGAATACAGGATTGGAAAGTTTGGGATTGGCAAATAGAAACGGAAACCGTCTTGCTGGGCTCATAGCCACAACTTGACTCTTCCATAGAAACTCGTTATTCAGGAAAAAAGAACATCGTCGCTGGACATGGGAGTCCCCCAGCGGCACGACACATGCGGAGATCGATCATATAATGTCCAACAGAAGGGGGTGCCTCTTAGACACTTCTGTTGTACCTTACTTCTGTACTGAATCCGATCATCGCCTCCTCCGAGCCAAAATCAGATTCGATCATAAAATGCAGAAGAGCGCCTGCTAACGCTCGAAGGGGAGGGGGGGAAACAGATCGTGTACGACGAGACTATTACGAACGAATCGCTGTCACAATACGACTGGCGCATCGAGAAGCACCCGACCGAAGACTACGAGTTACTGCTGAAACTGCTCCATGCCCGTGCTCAATTAGATTCAATTTAACGAAGAACTAGCTTAGATTGTATATCGACAACAACAAAGAAGCTACACGAAGAACGAAGAGAATTGATGCACAATCCGAAAGCAACCCACCTGAAACGAGTGATGGCCAACACCAGTTGCAGAAAGGCATTGCTGAAGGACTTGGAAAACACAGAAAGAAAAGTATAATGGAAGCCGCTCAGCAAAAATGAAGTCCGAAGAAGTGTCGTCGGAACCTCAGCGATCACAGCATTCCTATTCACGGCTATGCGACATGAAGACGGCATCGTCACCATATCCCGCTTCGAAATGCAATAACAGAGCGGTTCTATACCAATTTGTTCAGCTCCAAGGATCCTTCGCTCGAAAGTACGAGCTGCGATACAGGGCATGAAGAAAAGCACAGTTCCTGGAATAGACAACATCGCCGCCGACTTTCTTCGAGCAAGACAACATCACCTGCACTAAATTCTCGCAGCACACATGACGTCCTATCTTCAGAAGCAAAGGATTCCGGACCAGTGAAGAACTCGCGCACCGTCATTCTTCACAAGAAGGGCGACATAGAAGATCTGAAGAACTGTCGACCAATATGCTTGTTGAGCGTGCTCTACAAGCTATTCAAGAAGATCATTCTTGAGCGCATATCGTGAACACTGGATGAGGCGCAACCGGTAGAACAAGCTGGATTTCGATGGGTGGACTACATCCGCGAGGGTCATCGAAGTATGTAGGGAATACCACTGCTCCTTATTCTAACCTTTGTGGATTACGAAAAGGCCTCTGACAGCGTGGAAACGAATGCAATTCTGACAGCGCTGGTCGGAAAGGGAGTCGACCCGTCCTACGTAAGAACACTGGCCGACTGCTACCGCCACTGCTCAGCAACAAAACACAATTGTTCCAACGCGCCATCATCATCTTCATCGAAAAGGGCGTTCGACAAGGCGACATCACCTCGCCAAAGTTGTTCACCGCCGTGCAGTGGATGGTGAAGCCGCTTCACTGAGACGAAAAGAGGACTTGTGTGGATGGAAAATTTCTTTCGGATGTTCGTTTTGCCGACGACATCGCCATCTTCTCGACGACTACCGCTGAAGCAGAGACGATGCTGAAGGCACTTAACGAAGCAGGGATGAAAATTGAATAAACCGGAAGAAGACCCAGTTCACGAAGAACGCCAGGTGCGAAGCACCCCAGATCAACACCGGTGGCTCTCCTTTGACGGCAGCAACATCATACGTCTACCTGGGCCGTTCCGTCAACATGGACAACGATATGAGGGAGGAACTATTGAGAAGGAGGAAGGCTGCGTGGTCGACCTATGGGTCTCTCAAAGAGGCCATCGACCAACTCTCGGATCACGACCTACGCGCCCTTCTGTTTGATTCAACCGTCCTCTCAGCGCTCTGGTACGCCGCCGAAACGTGGGCTGACACTGCGACCACGTCAATGTCCTTGCGTACTACTCACAGAGCGCTCGAGAGATGTCTTCTCAAGTTCAGCAGGTTATCGCAACACCGAGCTGGCCACAACATTCCGACTTACGCATGTTGTAACTACTAAGAGACCCGGCGGAATACACATCGAAGATGAAACACCGATGGGCCCTTCATATCATGCAAAGCACGGACGACCGCTGGACAAGAAGATCAGCGCAGTGGATTCCAAAAGTGTGCAAGCGTCCTCGAGGAAAACCTCAAACGAGATGTCCAGATGATTTCTTCGAAATCATTGAAAGGCAGCGTTCGTTGCCAAATTCTAATTAAGAATCGGTTGACGATCGTGGTCGTCGTTCCAATCAAGCTACACGAACGTTACGATTGCGAGAGAAAGAAGCGAATGGCGATTGCGTTGGGGCTCGCGTGACCAGTGAAGACGAGCACTCTAAGTGTTTAAGTAAGTAAGTACATAACAGAGACATTGACTGGCTATTGAACACTTCTTCAGGTGCCCTTTTTGTCCACAATGCGCGTTCAAGAGTACAATAGTGCCGGGTTTCACCAATTCATTGTAATTGTGTCTTACATGTACGTAGAGTAGTTGGAGGAAGAGCGGACTCTCGTGCACTTTTATTTGGTTCAAGGTCCGTGCACAACACCCAAGGTTTTCGTCGCTCCGGGGTCAACGAATTGGTTCCCGAGTTGCATTGAAAGGATGGGACAGACTTTTCTGTCCTGCCAGCCTGTGGAAGTCGTTGTCCAGCTGAAGTACACCTTCAGGTTGCCTCCACCACATCCGGCTGGAGTAAGATGCATGGTGCACCACAAGAAGACTACTGACGCAACTCTATTCTAAAGTGTTCAGCTCACAAGTCCGTCATGTCGTATTCACCTCCCTCACAGCACTGCTTACCTATTATCATTAGCCTGGCTTAATTAATCAGTGACAAAACTTCACGAACTACATCACCATCTACGCCTACCGAAAACTAGGAGAAGTCGTACTGATTCAACAGAACAGTCAGCGGCAGCGAAATAGAATCGCTCTCAAATCTGTTGCGATTTCAACAATTCCATCTTCATTGCCAATGCTTAACTTCTAACACCTAAAGATCTCAAATGTCGCCCCCCCCCCAATCAACCTGTGCTAATGGGCCCTGCATCCACAGTAGCAACTTTCTAATATTTATTTATTTATCTCAATAGCTGAGTTCCCCTTCATGTGCCACCTCATCGCGGTGAAAGAGTGAACATCACTTTGTGATGGCTAACACAAACGGTCACGCACTACGCGACGCTTTGTCGTGTATGGACGGCTCTCCTGTATCCCTGGCCAAGAACATGTGGGTAATCAGACCACCGCTATGGCTCAAACAACTAAACCCGCGCCCCAGTCCTCCGCGCGCCGGAGGTGGACTTCTGCGACGTCGGTTGCATCCACCTCCGGCGAAGGGCCATCTAATCTCGGAGTTAAACTATCAGGATGTCATTGGAATCGGACTACCGGAAACTCCCACCACGACACGGAAACTGCCTATTCGTCTGCACTTATAACTGTCGTTCGATCGCATCTGAGCAGAATCTTCGGTCACTGCTTTACAGAAGCCGCAACACCAAATACGACGTTATCGCCCTGCAAGAAACGAAAGGCAGAACGGAAACCATAAGAAGGACCGACCACAACGAGCCTCTCATTATCGGAGCAAAGGTGGACAGAAAGAATATGGGCGGAGTTGGATTTCTCGTCAATTCGACAGTGCACCACCTAGTAGACTCTTACAAGATCATCAGTCCGCGAGTAGCTGTCCTTCGTCTGGAAACCAAAGATCAAGGAACCATCTCCATCATAAATGGATATGCTCCAACATTTGCGGCCACAGATGAAGAAAAGGAGGAATTCTACAAGCTGTCCGAAAGGACTGTCAACGACGAGAAGAGCTACTACAAAGTTGTCGTTGGTGACTTTAACGCTATCGTCGGTACGAATGATCACGATGAATGGAGGCTAGGACCACATGGAACTTCCTCAAGGAACGAAAACGGAGAGCACCTGATAGACTTCCTATCCGCGTGCCGTCCCTACCATGGAAATTCTATGTTTAAGAAGCCTTCAAACCGACGATGGGCCTGGGAAAGCCCAAATGGAGAAACACATTCGGAGATCGACCATGTTCTTACAAACAGACGCTGGAGTCTGTTCGACGTCTCCGTGCTGCCTTCATTTGACACCGGCTCGGATCACCGTCTTGTCCGTGCGAAGCTGACTCTCAAAAAGAGGATGTTCAAACGTGGCACTCATAAACCGGCACCGATGAGGATCCCCACATTCAAGTCTGAGGAGTTGGAATATGCAATAAAGTCGTACGATTGGAATCTTCTTGAAGATCCATCGGAAGACTACGACCTTCTCTCCAAAGGACTGTTGAAATGTGCTAGCAGCTCTTGCGGAGCCACAACACCGTCTGCTTCAAGACTCAACGCACATGCGATTAAACTCTCGGAGCAAAGAAGAGCTGTTAAACTGGATCCTAATGCTTTCCATCTGGAAAAAGTCACCATCTCGAAGGCCTGTCGAATTGCAGTGAATGAGTCCATTCGAGCCTACAGAAGATTGAAGCTGTTAGAAGCCGCTGGGAAAGGTTCAAGCATAAAGCGCTGGAAACGAGATCTCTGCGATCAGAAGGCCAGCTCAATAATGTCAGCTCTTGTGGATGAGGAGGAAACAACGCAATGGTCTCGAAGAGCGATGGAGGCCATCGTTCAAGAATTCTACACAGATCTGTTTCGTTCTTCCATCACTGTCCCGAAATGCTTGATGCCGCCAGCTGAGGAAGTACCTCCCATTCTGGAATCAGAAGTTGCTCATGCCATCAGAAGTATGAAGCCGGGCACTGCTCCCGAACCGGACGGCATTTCTGTTGATCGCCTTCGCGAGGGTGGCAGTGCCCTCTGCTCACTTCTTGCCAAGCACTTCAACCACTACCTTCGACTTGGCAGGATTCCGGACTCATGGAAGGAGTCGAAAACAGTTCTAATCTTCAAAAAGGTCAGCAGGAGGATATCAACAACTATCATCAGTCTTCTCTCGGTTGTGTACAAGATCTTCACCAAGATACTGCTTAACCGCATGGAGCGTTGCTTGGATGAATATCAGCCAGTGGAGCAAGCAGGGTTTCGCAAGGATTTCTCCTGTATGGACCATATTCAGACTGTCTCACAGCTCATCGAGAGGAGCCGCGAATACCACCTCCCACTTGTCCTTGTCTTCGTGGATTACCGGAAAGGGTTCGACTCTGTGGAAATCAACGCCGTTCTGAACGCACTTGTGCATGCTCGTATACCATCGCCCTACATCCGACTTCTCAACGAATGCTTCTCGAACACATCGACTACCATCCAGCTGTTCGATCGAAAGCTTAAAATTCCTATCGGGAAAGAAGTACGGCAGGGAGACACGATTTCTCCCAAGCTATTCACACCCCAGGATGCCATGAAAGACTTGAACTGGGACGATAAAGGCTACCTTGTCGACGGTAAACGGATCAGCAACCTTTGCTTCGTCGACGATATTGTTCTCATCTCTACCAGCACGGCAGAAGTCGAGGAAATGCTGAACGAGCTCAATGTGGCAGGTATGAAGATTGGATTGGACATGAATATGTCCAAAACACAATTTATGATCAACCAGTGGTGTGACACGGGACTCGTAAGGTTAAATGGAGTCGCTCTACAACAGGTCGACTCCTTCGTCTATCTGAGAAGAGAGCTGAACATGGATAACGACCTCGCTCCTGAAATCGCCCGCAGGAGACGCGCAGCATGGGCAGCCTTCAGTTCGATTCGCGAAGTCACCGAGGTCAAGGATCCCGGCCTCAGGGCCTCGATATTCAACGCCTCTGTACTGCCTGCGATGTGTTACGCGACGGAAACCTGGCCCGACAACAAGACAATCGCCAGAGCAATGCAAACTACGCATCGTGCACTGGAGAGATGTCTTCTGAGGACAAGCCTTCGTCAGCAATGGCAAGAAGGCCAACGAAGCTCGGAGCTACGGGAGAAGTCGCAATTAGCAGACCCGCTGCAATACATGAAGAAGTCCAAATATCGGTGGGCCGGACACATGCTTCGACGAAAGGACGATAGATGGAGTCTCCGTGTCACAGTATGGCTCCCGAGAGATCATAAGAGACCACTGGACGACCGCCAACGCGATGGGCAGACTCATTCTCAAGATCTTTCAGAGAGCGGAGTCTGGCTCACTGGATGCAAGCAGCCAGAGATCTGGAAGAGTTGTGGTCCCCGCTGAGAAGACCTCCAGCAGACAAACGACCATCAAAGTATCAAAGTAAGGACTGGTTGAGCTGAGTTTAAGACTCACATTCGGAGAAAACAGAAAACATAGAAAAAAAGCAAAATAAGACAAAAAAACACAAACACACTGTCCTGGTATACTTTTTGCGTTTGCTCGAAGTGGTTTATGTCTTAAACAAAAGAAATCACATTCTTCTACGCACCGTTGTCGATGACATGACCGGTAGACGGCAAGCAGACGTTGAACCCGCAACCTGAAAAGGTATTTCGGTAGCTGTTTGTGAATCGACATTTGTTAATCGCCATAGATGTAAACACTCTCCTAAACCAGGATTTGACTGAAAATAGGTTTGGTGTAAAACTTGTCGCAAAGTTTATTTATCTACTCAATGTAACACATCAGAAAAATTATAAAACATTCACACAAGGACACGAAACGTATTAGCAGCATAAGTCGCCTCCCAGCTCGTCGTCGAATTTAAATCACCTATTTAACTTTCCTAATAAAGAACGAGGAACCTACTTTAGAAGCAAAAGGGTTAGTAGAGGAGTTATTTTGAATCCCTAAGACGCCTAGGCATTCAGGAATGAAATGCATCACGCTACAATCCTACCCGCTCCATAAAGGACTATCATTTGGCGGAGGCGGACCTGTTCGAGGCATATTTATTGTTGTGCGCCAGACATATTTAAGCATTGTTGACATTGCGATAAATTTTGTGATACCACATTTTGAGGTTTCACTGAGAAAACGAAATTTCTCGCCTATCGGAAAACAGACGTGATGAGTATTTAAACTGTTGTCTATCGACTGCGCCCTACAAAACGTCTTACCAAACAAAGCACAACAAAAGGTAGGGTATATGTCGGCAAGGTGAATAAAAATGCAAAACCAAAAAATATGTTAGTTGTGGTTTTTAAAACCTTGTATAATGAAGTTTGGTTCAACACAAGGCATGTTCAGAAGTCGAACAACGCGTTAGAATCTTTACCAATACACACTGTTGCAACCTTATGAGTTAAAGCTAATTTCGGAAAATTGAAATTTCAAGATTTAGCACGAAAGCAGGAAGGAGAGTAGTGAGTTTCACGACAGCCAAAAAAGAATTCAATTAAGCTTCAGAACGTCTCAAGCGTCTTAATAGTAACAAAAACACTAAAGAAATCCGTAGCTGCCCCCAAATTACTTATGGATCTCTAGTCCATAATCGACTACTCGACAATTCCATTGACAACGAACTTTGTCAAATCTCCCGTTAGGTTACAAGGCACCGTGTATTATAGCTGATGTTCCGAAAATAAATATCAGCTTGTTTATGACATTGGCTTTCGTACGCTGGTGACGACCACTTCGGATCTCTGCTGTAATTTTCAGCATACAGTAATGACTAATTGACCTTTTTCTGTTTCTTCATCCGTCTACGCAGCCCTACAAGGCACCTTTGACTTCGTTTCCTTTTGACCGTCAGCTCTTTGCTCCTGTTTGTTCCTTCATTCCATCATCTACTCTCAACAAAGGTCTCTAGATGAATTTCTAGTTCTGCCTCCAGTAATTTTGATTCGTATCCAGTCAGATCGAATATAACATAACTTTCACGGAATAAATCATAATGACGAGGATCAAAAGGAGGGTTTGAAGTTAAGAAATGCGGGTCATGGCTTGAAAGTTCTAAAACTTATTATTAATTTCACTGCTATATATTTTGCAAAATTCAATTCCGCCCGTCCACGTCACGTCCCCGATCCGGGGAAGGGAACTTCAAAACAGAATTGTACGCTGAAATACCATAACTACGAACACACTCGGTGCTGAAATTTTTGACTTCAAGGAGATAACGTGAAACATGACAGGACGATCAAAGAGAAATCTGAATCAGATGCACGATCTCTCTGAAAACAACTGGAGAACTGTCAGTAATTTCGGCTCCGACGCTGACATTCATTAGAAACATGTGAGAATCAGACCCACCACTATCACAACACAGATGAACCGCGCTGGCTGCGCAGTCCGAATCCTTCCTGCACCAGTTGGTCAGGCTCTTCCTGCCTCCGAACGTACACGTGTAGCCCATGTCCTTCGGAGGCGGACAGGAGGTTGGATTACTGGAGCACATTGCGTTACTTTGCATCAGTTGCAACAGCGGCTTACCTTCACGCCGCGAACCTAGGGAGCAGAACGTTGGCCGTCGTAGTCACACAGCAACGACCGTCATCTTCCGAAGACAGGCAGCTGTAACCAGAAGCGCAAGACGATTTGTCCTCTCGACAGTCCTACAACAATTCGTGCATTTCCTTCCATGTCAATCTGACAACGGTATCAAAACCACCTTGTATTCCTTCGTTTTGCAGAGGTTCCATCGGCTTTTGCTAAACTCGACTGCGTTTCCACGTGCTTCTCGTTCCTCTAGTATCGAAATTATCTTCGCCAGCCGGCTGCTCTCAGTGGTTACCCGCGCTGAAAAAACTAAAAAGTTCAATTTTCAAGACGAAAATTTTCGCTTAAACCAAATTTTTCGGAGAATGGCATCATGATGCAGCGGGAGGAGGAGGGGGGGGGGGGAGCGGAAACCTGATTTTGCTGTTACCGCAATCGCGGCAGCCAATCATATGCCCTGCCTGCACGGCTCAACCAGAATGGATTGGCCCCCGCTGTTACGGTGATAGGAGCAACGGCGCGTTCCCGCACCCATGCTACTCGTTCGCACACTCCCGTGATATGTGTCGATTTTTCTTTCTCGTTTTAAAAACGAAGCAAGCTTCGTCTACGTAATTCTCTGCATTTCACTTTTCGGGCAGAAGAAGCATAGGATCCGAAAACTGTCCACCTCAAGAAAGAATTGGGTAGATAGAGAAGATCTGAAAGATTTAGAAAATGGATTGGTTCTAGCGAAGAATCAGGCAATGATGAGATAAGCCCTGAGCCACTTCGTTGATTATTTATTACTTCACCATTGTAAAACGTTCTAAAACAAATGTAAAATATGCATTTTACAAAAGAAGAGATTGGTGTTAAATGCGTGAAGGATTAGAAGGTTGAAACAGTCCACACTTAGCACTAGCAACAGTAATTTGACCTTGTCGGAACCGAGTGTTTAGTGGTAAGAGATCAAATTGGCGGAAGGACCCACCGGTTTTCCGAAGATCCGGACAGTATGGATCTGACCTGCCGAGTTTTCGTAGGTACTCGCATAGTGTCAGTTGTTGAGCAGCAGCAACTTTCGGAACCAAAACGAGCAGCAGGGCGCAGCAGAACATAACAGAAGTGCCGTGACTGGCGTGTTCTTGGAGAGGTCGAGGTTGCTATGACACAATGAGATGTAAGCGAGACCTTTCAGAAGTAAAAAGGTGTCTCGAAGTGGACAAACAGTGGCTGGGACACGAGCGCGAAACCTCCGACAAGCCAGCACTTCACCGACACCCAATATGTCCAGCAGCGAACGTGTCGGAAGCGCACACAGCATTTCACTCAGCTGGTGGTGGGTTGCAGAAAGCTCGAAATGAGCACACATCAGTTTTTCCTACTTCATGCTGTGATGACGCTGGCCACTGCCATTGCGTTACGCGCACCATATGAATTGGCCACTTTTAACTCTATACTTCATTGCCTTTCAGCGAAGTCTTTCAGTAGACTTTTGCGTTTCTTTGAAGGATAAAGAAAGCAAAAAGTTCTAGGTACACCAGCGCTAACGACGACCTAGGCTACATCTCTGTGCACTGACTTCTTGCCCTAGAGATGGTCTCAAACGTCAGTGAAATAAGGGCTTACATTAGTAGGTTGAAACATATAGCGGCAAATCATATTGCTCGGAAGGAATACTACGGGGGGGGGGGGGGGGCGGCCAAAGGTAACGAACCAAGTTGAAAAAAATTCTTTATCTCTTTATAACTCAATTACAATTACAAATCAACGGTGCTGAGTGAG
>CANDYH010000472.1:0-17830 GCA_947396885.1 Heligmosomoides polygyrus polygyrus | reverse complement strand
GATCTCTTTGTGGCGCTCCCATCTGCCCTACTGCGCTCTACGCTTCAGCGGCACCCTGTGGGACCTACCCGCGTCCCTCTCCGACAGTACGACACTGAGTTAGAAGGATTAAAATCTGTACGTACTCTCTTTTACCCGGGTGTCTCCTCAAATTTCTTTCTGTAAAGGTTATGTGTAGTTTAGAGCGCCTGGGGCGCAGTTGGAAGTGGTGCTGGCTGTGACGTGCAGTCGATTCCCGTCTCTCGGTTCGGATTTCTCGCCTAGCCAACCAGGCTTCCGGTCTCTGCGGGGTTGATGAATTGTTACCATACTTGTCTGGAAAGGATGAGGCACTGACTTTTCTGTGGGATGGCCACCGCGAGTTATTGTGTATGCATTCAAACTGTCTCCACGACACTCCGAAGAAGTAGAGCGCGTGGCGCATCCCAAAAAGGAATTGACTAACGCCTTTTTCTATCCTTTTTCGTATAGTTTGAGGGAAACTTCGTTGGTACCGAAAAATTCCCAATATCATTTTTGCTTCTAAATACAAGGTTATTAACAATTTTCGTCAGTTTGTGAAATACATTGGGTTCCATCGTTTAGCATCTCCGTCCGGAAATTCTCACTGGTTGTCGTTTACGAGAACAACACATCATGGGACGACCGAATTGATCTGATGCTGAAGTGGAGGGCTATCGTTGACAGGTACTGGCTCCCCTGTTCATCCCTTCCCATGCGGCCGTTCGAGGAACAATTTCAGGTACCCGAGACTGAATGCCAGCGTCTGGAACGTGAACGCCATGTTTGTCGATCAGATGTTGAGCCTCAAGTCCCTCACGTGGCAGGTGGGTTGCGTCTGCTCTCGTTTCTCGACTGCACCCTACTAAGGGCTGACACTTTCAGACGTGCCTTTGGACGCTGTTCTGCATGGCGATCGTGTGCACCATCTTCATCCAGAATCCGGTCTCCGTCGTCATGGCCACGACTGCCATCGCTTCGATCAGTCTCGGTGTCATGGGGTGAGCATCACCTATCCTCTCTGAAAAGTGACAACGACAAGAGCATCAAGTCGTGTACATAGTCTGCATCCGAAAGAGCATATCTCATTGTCAGCGAAGCGACTGTGTTTTGGTGTTTTTCTCCATTAGTTGACCATGAATTCATTATTGCCACCGTAACTGTAAAACAGGATCAAGGGAGTTGCACTTTTTTCATATTCAATAGTTCTGATCTTTACTACTGCAACGTTTACCAGCCACAAAAATTAGATTTTCCGTACTATGTAATTACGGTAAGTCTCATCATAAGGAGTAGTTCATGTCTCACAAAAAGTGCGACAAAATCTTCGCGTCTACAGTATCCGTACCTCACTAGGCCAACAAAAAACAACAGATTTTTAGCTGAAATCCAACCCACACCTTCGGCTTTTTCCATTTAATCTACCATTCCGATAACATGGCTGAGAGCTGATAAGCTGTAATACGCGAGAGTATCGAGAATGTTAGCGACTTGCTAAGCAGATAGTGGTGAAGAATAGGTGATGCCGAGGCGTAAATACCTTCCCATGAAAGAGGAGGGAACGAAGTTCGAATTCGTGCTAATTTTGAAGGTATTCTTGAAGCGAACACTCAGTTTAATAACCGAAATTGGCAACAGCAGTCTGCTGATTTGCTGTTAGGAAGAGAACTGATCTAGTCATGCTTCGTAGCTTCTTTCCTTTGTTACTACAGAAGCTCGGCTGCTCCAGTACTTGAAAAAATTTACCCTAGAAGAGTTGAAAACTCTTCTAGGGTAAATTTATGTCTGTCAACGCTGTCAACGCTTATGTCAGCGTTAACAAAATCTCTGTGTTGGTAAATGTAAAGCCCCAGTAAGTAAGCAAACCAAGACAAAGTATCGAGACTGCAGCTTGCTAATGTCTTTCTGTAACTCTTGAGTAGAGCTAGGATTACTCCTTTGTGCAGAATGCTGACGTCTGACGATTACAGCACCTTATTCAACTGATTTTCACAAGAATGGCTCACTGACGTGCAGTTCCATGATCCCGTCGGGTTCAGTTCCCATTTTTCAGATATCTGTCCTTCTGGCATCTGGACCTTGATCCCGTTTCGCTTTGTGCCGTTCTCATCAGCATCGGTATGGCTGTGGATTTCGTCGCTCACACCACCTATCACTACCAGGTATCTACCTTGGTTGCCTTGTCCCAAAGAACGATGTACTGAATGAGCTCTCTTCAGTTGTCCCATCGCGAAGTGATTCGGAATGGACACGAGGTTCGGGTGGATCTCGACACGCCGTACAGCAGAATCCGGCACACCGTCGGCAACATCGCCTGGCCCATGTCTCAGGCTGGCATCTCCACTGTGATCTGCATTCTACCTATCGTCGTTCTTCAGGTACCGAGCGCTGATTGCTACCTGAAGAGGCTCATTTGTCTGGGCTGGTCACCGAAATAGAATTCCAACTCTACTGCTTCAACCCGCTTCTTATTTCAGAACTATATTCCACTGGTATTTGTAAAAACGATAACGCTCGTGGTGATATGGGGTTTATGGCACGGACTGGTTCTGCTACCTGCATTCCTTTCTCAGGTATGCCCTTATTTTTCGATTTTTTCTCCTAATTAGCGTGCTGAAGCTTTGGTTACGGATTAAAATTGCCTGATAACACAGCTTTGTCCTACAAAATGTAGCTGCAACCGCAGCTGTTCCTCATTTTTTGTTTACACTATGGGTGTACGTGTCGCAGCCGGTAAAAAGCGTAACCTCGCATATCATCACGAACGAAACCTCTTGTTGGTTCATTGCGCGTGCAAGCCAAGTAGGCTTTCCAGCCCACCGAAGTGGGTGAATTGGTCGTAGTGGTGTCTCGGAAAGCAGCGAGTTGTCCATAGGTTGTCCGTTGTACTAACATCTTAGCGCGTGGGTAGTTACGCACACTGTGTTCTCAAAATTCTGCAAGATTAGGAAGCTGCCAAACAGGAATTAATGAGTGCGCGACCTTCTCCTATTCCTTTTCCTTTTGCTTACTCAACATCAGTACTCCTCTTTCTACCGCCTGGAAGGTGGCCCTGAAGCGGGGGTTAGTGCAGTCCTTCACTGTGCATTCGAGCGTCAAACGGGAAAGACACATCAGTGAGCATTGCATGGTGAACTACCACTCTGATGTTCACCTTTTTTGTTTCCCCTTGCGGAATCCTTATCGCCACTTATGAGCTCCGTGCGTGCCCTTTATGGCCGTGTTCAGATGATCTCGGACACCTGAGGGACTCCAAGGGTTTTCCTACCGTAGGCTCTCCCTAGGTCAAAGTGTGCTGGGCACCAGGGCTTTCACTTCTCCCAGTATCTCTTTATCGTCTGTCTAAAGATGAAGTTGGCGTCTGTGGCGAGTCTCGGGTATGAAGCCAAACTGTTCCTAGAGGCCGGTGACCATCTCCCTGAGCCTTGAGTCAAAGAGTTATTCGTAGACCTTCATCGTGTGCCGGACCAGTTTGGTCCTTCGGTTGTTGAAGCACTAGGAAGCCTTCTCCTTTGGTTTAAACCTTTGGTTTAAACAGGGGTGATGTCCTTCTGCTCCTCTTCTCCAACACCTGCCCTGCGCTGTGACCTTGTTGAAGAGCCGCGTCATCTACTGCACACTAATGCCTTTGAGCATGTTACAAGGCAGCACTCTCCACAGCCGTCACTACTCGTGGACTGGTGTCGTGCGTTGGCCATGGCGAATTCTTTTTTCTGTGATCCGCCTAGCCTCTCGTAGAGGCATCCATCACTGCGGTCTTTGTCTTCAATACGGGTCTTCTTGCCGGCTTGTTTAGTTCCCCGTAGTCTGTAAGATGCTTGGGTGCTCTCGTTTTCTGGCGCAGCTTGTGGACCTCCTTCATTCCAACCATCTGCACCTCTTCACTCTAGAACCATACCGCCTTATGCTCCTCTGGTCCGCTCCCCCTTTGTTACACAGCGAGCTGGCATATTGCAAAATCGCTTGGGTCAGCCTCCTCCAGGCATTGTTTACGTATCAGCAAGTCTAGTTGAATTACAAGAGCTTTTGGAGCAGCCCTCTTCATACCCCGTATTCTGGACTCAACAGTTTCCACCACCGAATCTGACTTCTGTTCTTACCTTGGGTTAGCTGGATAGAGGTGTGGTATGACCTGCTACAAAGCACCTATTCTATGATGCTACATCTTTTTCAGGGCAAGATTCATTAACCACTTACCGGCCGGTAAAGGCATACCGGTTATCGTATCTGTGTCTCTGCATCTGTTACTACGTAGGCCGATATGGTGAATCCGCCGTTAGATGATAACGGCGGTTCGTTTATGAATCTGGCCCCAGGAACGGTTTTAACATCCCGGACGGATTCCGGGCAGGTCTTTACACATGGCTATAGTCAATTTCCGTCAATAGCTTCCATCTACATTGTTCTTTTCATGTTACCAAAATTTGAACAAAAGAAAGTAACGAGTCAGATCGAGAGAGTGCCTCACATAGTCCTTGTTTTCAGATTCCATTATACCTCCTCAACTTCAACTGCTATCGGGTTTTGGTGAGCGCTCGGAACGAGAACGCTGGCCAGGAGATGTCGCTTCTGGAGGAGGACGCTGTTCGCTCCTGAATCTTCCGACTCCTGGCTTTCACTGTAACGCATTTAACTAGCCTCCATTCTCGACATTGCCAGGTTCTGGGGTAAAACGTGGTATTCTCTTATTGCCGCAAACTGACGCTCCACTTTCACAACGCTAACTCCTCATGGTTGTCACCTTCTTTCGCCGCATATCCGCCCCCACGTCTTCTTTGTAGTCCCGCTCACCAGCGCTAGGTAATGACAAGACGTCAGCCTCGCACGACACAGCGGAGCAAGGAAGGCAACGTTCTGATCCCTCCATGTTAAAACGGCCTTCGAAATCAGGGACCTCATGGGCACGCCCTACTTAAGAAGAGACGGACTATTGTTATCGATTTTGTTCTTGATTCTTGCCTGCAGCAGTAACTTGTATATTTCTCTCTGACGTTCGACAATCCCGAACGTTGCTCACATCAAACTCACAGTCCACCTACTTAGCCGAGTGTGGGACTTACGGGTCTTCTATTGCGGATTCTAACGAAGAGCATAGCCTCACTAGAAGATTGTCGAACGTGCCGTAGGTGGTACTGCACAGCAGTACGGGTACTGTACATTCACACGTTGCATTATGTATGTATGTTTTTGTACTAGCCGCTCACTGAATACGTCTTTGGCGGCTGCCATTTGGAGCGGAGCAGACGGATGGCGCGCCACATATAGAAAGGTCGTGTAGTTCAGTGATGTGGTCAGCTTTAGCGTCAATTACGATCTTGTCAACGTTGCCATACGGCACGATTAATGTGCACAGAAATAAATATTTCTAAATCTTCGCTCTGCTTGCTCTCCTCGAACATCAGAAACCTAGCTGTGGCCTGGATCTCCCGTTGTCCAGTTGACCGTCGATTTTCTTTTGATCGGCAGCGAACGCCAGCAATATCTCCATCCGTTCCTATCCCAATGAGCTCCATCGAGAAAATGACGAGCATCTTAGCCTTCCTTCAAGGCTTGCTCATGAAGAAGACGTTCGGCCAACGCGTTGGTGGACGTTCTGGTGGTCTGTTGCCATCCCGTTGAATGCCGGTTCGTCAACAATTAGCCCAGCGGGAGTAAGCGGTAGAGATACCCACGGTTGATCATTCATCTTTACTCCTTATACTCGCGAGTTTAAGACGAATTGATGAATCCACTCCCAGGTTTGTTGCGACTCCAACGCTTGCCTCCGAAACTTCTTAAATGGCTACTGCCTTACCTAATTTTCTGTTTCTTCATTTACATATTGCTTCGACCAAACGAGTGCCTAAGATAGGAACTCCCGAGACCATCTCGTACTGCTGTCAGACATGCTACTCCGAGCACCGTCCTCTGGTTTCGTCCGAAGCCGATCACGTGTTCATCTGGCTTTTGTCTAAGCTTCCGAGACGTACGCTAGTGCACAAAGAACGATGGAGTCACATAGGTGTGCCAGGCCAGGCATTCTTCTTCTTCTTCGCTACTACTTCAGTGCTCTCGTAACCTCCCAGTTTCACTGCTCAGCTACAGCACAAGATTGTTAGCCGTCTTACATACGCGTAGCTGGAGCATTTGGAGATCTCCATTCCTTTGGGGCATCAGAAGCGCGAGGCCGAAAACTAAATGGTCTCGCCTCCATAAAACATCTCCCTGTGCCTCTCAATGGAGTTGGGAGACGTTGTTGAAGAGATTGTAGAAATAAGGAACAGACAGGCAAGCGAAAATAACTCTAAACATGGCCTTTCGAGATAGATGTTCATACTTCGCGGTCGGTCGAAATGCTAATGCTCACACTTCGCGGGTTTGTACCATTTCTCAAAGAAACCAACGCTTCCCATGTACTCCTATGCAACACCCATCACACTGCCGCTCCACAAAGCATAAAGAATATGTACTGCGCAGCAGACGAGGTCTTCCAGACGCTTGAATTTGGTTAGTTTAGCATCGCCATCATCGATGCCCTCTCAAGCTCACACAATACATCTAGCACGTCTTCAACACGTTATCGTCCAAGTTCTCCAGACCTTAGCTCTTTTTTGATTTCAGCCTAACGTGCATCGAACTTGTTTCACCTGGTGAGCCTGGTGTGTTGCCACAGTCAAGGCGTATTCTGCTGTTGTAACCGCATAAACCTCTTCTGCTGTTTCTGCTCAGCTTGAGGGCCCTCCGATTCATTTAACCAGAGAAAATTGTTATTTCGGGAGGGAAATGGATGACCTAGTCGGTGAGATGGACAATGGTTTCCATTGTGAAAAGGTTTGAGGTTTTTTCATGACATGAGGCTTCATTTCTGGAACCCCTACAACACAACCTGGGAATTTGTTAGAGCTTCAATTCTTCATTATATCCGGTTAAGAGCACCGTGTCAGCGGCGGTTCGCTGCGCGCGGAGAAAAATCGTATTTTCAGGCATGCAGCCAAATCGAACTACTGCTTTTTCAGCAATAGTGGCTAAAAATCTGACATTCTACGAAAGCGTTCGATACTCAGGTTATCCGGGATAGTAATCTAAGGTCACACAAATCTATTAGTAGTGTCACTCAGTCGAAGTCTTAGCGTAGTGCGACACTTCAACTCAGGTCTACTATAGACGACACATTCACTCCACGTTTGCCGATATTCCCGTCTCTACGCTGTGTCCAGGCTGACCTTTTTTCTGCGGCAGATGACGAACCCCTTTCATGATTCCTCGGTGCATAACAGTGCTTCCGACTACTACGTCAGCTACACGGCGCTATCAGCGCATGGTACATTGTCGAGTGTTGTTGTAGTCCCGTGGGTCCTTCCGATCGAGGAGGGTATGTCGAATCGGGCTCCAAGCGAAGGGACGCAGCAGTATTCGTTTCGTGTGCGCAGCGCAGCACTGCAAGAAATCAGAGAGGCATACAGTTCATTTAGGAACATGCTCAACAAAAAACAATTATCGCAAAGGCAACAACAACAGGAAACGCTCATTAATAACGCTACTGGATCAGGGAGTCAGACCTCGCACTATACTAAGCTTACGTAGGAATGTTAGGCAAGATGAATAAGAATACGACGCCTGCAAAGCGCCCAAGTATTTCAAAGCTCAGACTGCTAAGAGCCTTTGCACCTACGTGAAAGTTATCAGTGAGAGATGAGGGCAAATGATACAATCGTCACCTGCTGGATGCTGCGATTTCCTCTGGAAACCTTCACGAACGAAAAAAACGCACGGTAACGGTTCTCAAAGGAAAGCTGTTAGGGTACATGTCGCGAAGGCGAGCAGCAATGGGAAGTCCAAACGCGTCAGCCAATTAAGCCGCATCGAATGGTCGTGAAATTGCACAGAAAGGGCGAGTTTGGTCGGCGCTTTGATTACCTGGCGTGGGTATGGCGGTGCCGTGCCTGGTTATGATTGGCTGACGCGTTCCCACTTCCCAACGCTGTACGCCTTCGCGACAGGTGCCGATCGCTGCTAGTGCAGCCTTCTCCTAGCAAGCCACGCTGGAATCCCTGCTCAGCGCGGCTGCTTGTGCGGAAACGGCCGCCTGCTCCCTTGTCGTCTGCGCAGCGATGCGTCGTGCAAACTCCTTGCGCACTGTCAGACTGTATACGTCGGCCTGCAGAAGTTGGACCTTCTCGGCTAGAAGGTGCACCTTCTTGAACAACTCTATCAGCCGGGCCTAGAATGAACTCCATAATAAAGGCGCAAAAACGGAACAAGTAAAGGATAACGCTAGACGTTACTCAATTCTTTCAAGAGATGCGCAGCGAATGTTTCTGAATGGGATATCTTGAAGGTACTCTGCGTATTTGGCCTACGCGATGACTTGCCATGGCGTATAGGAGAATAACTACTTCGCAGGCACCAACCTACTGTGTGTGTGCTTTGAATTATGGCATTCGCCACAAGAAATTCAGTGGTGAATCGCAGCTCGAATCTGAGGTCGTCCAGTTTTGCTACACACAACCGCCGCAGCTATGGACCAAGGCAATATAAAGCTGATGGGCCCATAGGCACGTGTTTTCGAAGGAGAACGGGTAGTTGATTGAATTATTATTATAAAACAATGGTACTTCGGGTGAAAGGAAATTCCGATCAGGAATCGAGAAAAGATTTTTCCTCAATCGAATATCTTACTAAAAGCATCCCATAACAGCTTCCTATTGTTTGTCAACATGGCACCACTCCTCGTCCCGTTATCGAAAGGGTGACGCGAACACCGTCACTTCATAACTCGCCCGAGGTGCGGCAATTTTATCGTTCTAACTCGCAGTCTTACTGGATAGCTGCTCACCGTCTAATCATAACCTGCTCATGTATAGGATCTCGAACACAAGAGAGCACAACTCATTACCAAGCTACACTACAAGGCTTAAGAATTCTGGTTTAAAGAGTATATAGCATCGTAGAGTTTATCATGACATCGTCCTTTGTTTTAGAATACTACGGATGGAATAAGCTTAAATCTAGCAAGTACTGGGTTTCCAGACCTACCTTAGGCCGTACAACTACCTTCATGATTGACTGCCCTCCCCTTAGAAGGCAGCACTGGTCTAACGTTAACAATTCTTTATTTTATCGTACGGCTCGATGGTTTCAGCTGCTGCCAGAGGATATTCATAAGTCTCGCAGTGTTTCGGAATTTCGAAGCAGACTCAAAAAATTGACATTCTCTCTTTACTAAATATTCAGGAATTTTAGAGTCTAATATGTATTTTCAAACTTGGGTAATGTGTATTTTCCCACTCGATAGAGAGCCTTCGGGCTCTCTTGTTAAGAGGGATCTCGGGCCGCTTGTCGCAGGGCCACGTGGCGCGTCCTCAGGTGGTGGATAGGGGAATTAAACGCGAACCAAATGCGACCGTGTACTGCCCAGAGACGCAGGTGAGATGCAGAGAATTGACTCCTTGCTCCTGCTGTGTCGGGTCGACGCGTTCCTTCTGCGTGGGAGCGGCATGTTCGTGCACAGTGTGCGCGGATGTGTCCGTGACTGTGCGGATTGTAACTGTGTCGGCTCGGCCAAAAGCTTGCACTCGGTAGACTGGGAGTACATCGTGAGGCGATTCGAGGCCGCCTCAAAAGTCTCGCCCCGTCCCTTCGGGCAGTCTGGCTGGCTGCCCGGAGTTCTTCGCCCGCACGACAGAGCCTGACTAGCTACCCGTGTTGTATGAAAGTTAACCACAGCAGCACTAAAGGGCCTCATTCCCCTGACCCCGAAAGAGCCCCCCATTTCTGCAGCGATGGGAAGGACGAGTACGGAGAGGCTGCTAAAATCTCAGGGCCTAACCAGGCTGCGCAAATTGAGAGGGACTAGGATGACGATCTGTACTTACAACGCCCGCACACTTGCATCGGAAGCATCCGTCGAGGACCTGATGATGCAAGCCAGGAAGATCAGTACGACGTCATCGGACTGACCGAGACGAGAAGACACCACCCCCTACACGCCGCCTACGACTCCGGAGAAGAACTGTTTCTTGGAAAATGCGACAGCAGGGGAGTAGGCGGCGTTGGTGTCTTCGTCAACACGCACTTGGCCATGAACATCGATTCGTACGAGTCTCTGACAAGCCGAATCGGACGTCTGCGACTGAAGCGATGTGGCTTCGTGCCAGCTTTGAGTGTATTCGTCGCGTATGCCCCAACATCCGACTACGACGACGAAGAGGTCGAAGCCTTCTACGTGGAGCTGGAGAAATTCTGTAAGGAAGATCACACCTTCTACAAGGTGATCGTCGGCGACTTCAACGCCAACATCGGACCGCGAAGGTCGCCGGAAGAACTTCACATCGGAACCCACGGTTTGGAGTGGAACGAGCAAGGTGAAAGGCTGTCTGAGTTTATCATGTCGACCAAGACCATCCATGGAAACTCGCAGTTCCAGAAGCCTCCCTCCCTACGATGGACCTGGGAATCCCCCGGTGGCCAGTTCCATAACGAAATCGACCACATCATCTTCAATCGCAAGTATTGCCTGACCGATGTCTCCGTTGTGCCCAAGTTCTACACGGGATCGGACCTCCGCCTCCTTCGCGCGAGGTTCCGCTTTTCGCGTCAAGGAGAGAAGGCCGCGAAGTTCAAGAAGAGGAATCCCAGAACGACCATCAACTGGGATCTCTACACCTCTCTTGTCGGCCTTTGGGAAGATGCCGTCGTGGACAACGTCGACGAGGAGTACGATCGCTTCGTGCACCATCTCCACGATAGTGCTAAGGGAGCCGAGAGCTTGAAGACCACCAAGAGACGCCTGTCTCCGGAAACTCTCGAGCTGATACTTCAGCGTGGAGCAGCACGAGTGTCAGACAACTACCAACTGACGTCTGAGCTTGCGAAGCTATGCAGAGCGGCGATAAAAGAACTTAAGGAGGGAAGTGCGGGAGTGTTGGCTGAAGCAGCAGAGGCAGGGTTGAGCATCCGCAATGCCCGCCGAAACTTCGCTAACTTCAAGACCAAGATGACCGCTCTCCGACGTCCTGACGGAACCGTCACCTCTTCCAGAAGGACCATGGAGAAGGTCATCCACGACTTCTACTCCGATCTCTTCGATAGCCACGTCCACCTGCCCCCATGCCATCTTCCGCAGGATGGATACGTCGTTCCCTCTGTTCTCCCTTCTCAGATCCGACACGCCATCTCGTCGGTGAAGAAACATGCAGCGCCCGGCCCTGACAGGATCAGACCCGAACACCTGAAGAACCTCCCGCCAGCGCTCATCAACACCCTGGCGCGGCTCTTCACACGTTACCTGTCGGAGTGCAAGGTTCCATCTCAGTGGAAGACCAGCAGAACCGTCTTGCTGTACAAGAAGGGAGACGTGCACGACATTGGCAACTATCGCCCGATCTGCCTGCTGTCCGTAGTCTACAAGCTGTTCACTCGAGTCATCCTGAATAGGATCAGCAGAACGCTGGAAGAAGGACAGCCACGCGAACAAGCAGGATTTCGGAGAGGATTCAGCACGATCGACCACATACACACCATTACGAAGCTCATCGAAGTGTCGCGAGAGTACAAGCTGCCGCTGTGCCTTACGTTCATCGACCTGAAGAAGGCATTCGACTCCGTCGAGACTGAAGCGGTCCTCGAAGCCCTGCTCACTCAGGGCGTTCCTACTCAGTACGTCAGAGTCCTTCGAGAGCTGTACAGTGGATTCACGACCAAGATCTCACCATTCTACAACGACGTCGTCGTCGACGTGAAGAGAGGTGTTCGGCAAGGGGATACCATATCCCCGAAGCTCTTCAGCGCCACTCTCGAAAACGTCATGCGCGAACTAGAATGGGAAGACATGGGAGTGAAGGTCGACGGCCGGCAACTACATCATCTTCGCTTCGCTGACGACATCGTGCTCATAACACCGAGCATCAGCCAGGCGGAGCGAATGCTGGCCGACTTCGATCGTGTATGTGGGAACGTTGGACTGCAGCTGAATCTTACGAAGACGGTGTTCATGAGGAACGGACAAGTTTCTGATGCCCCATTCTCGCTCAACGGAACGAACATCTCCGAATGCTCCAGCTACGTGTACCTGGGTCGCGAAGTCAATATGGCCAACGACCTTACCGCCGGAGCTGAGCAGGGAAACGAGCGGCTTGGGGAGCTTTCAAGAGCGTCGAAGAAGTCGCGAAGAAGACGAAGAACGTCCGACTCCGCGCCCACCTATACGACTCCACTGTTCTTCCTGCCCTAACATACGCCTCAGAGACCTGTGCCGTACGAAAGAAGGAGCACGCGATCAGCGTCGCGCAGCGTGGAATCAAGAGGACGATGCTCCTAGTGACACGACTCACGTTAGTGAGAGAAGGCCTCCGGACTTCCGAGATTCGACGACGTTCGAAGATCAGAGACGCTGTCGCGTGGGCCAAGTTGTCGAAAATTAGGTGGGCCGGCCACGTAATGCGCTTCACAGACACCCGCTGGACGAGAGCCGTTACCGACTAGATTCCGCGGAATCTCAAGAGAACACCGGGACGCCCACCAACGCGTTGGTCGGACTTCTTAGTGAAAGCCCTGAACGACCGATATGACGCTCTTCGTGTCCGTCGAGCGAGGAGGATCCATTGGACCACTCTGGCACGCGGCAGGGGCGAATGGAGACGCTGCTGGCGCCCGCTAGAGCAACTCGATGATCAACGGGACGACAGGTGATACAGGTGACAGGTGAATATGTATTTTCAGGCCCTATTGAATGTCCTCGTGGTGCTATGCCGTAAGTCGTGTAGATTGTCATGTATTTCTAGCACTTTTCAGCCTCTAGTTCTCGTAGTTGATGTGATGACACATTGTGTTTTCTTGCAGGCTTCTCATAGGAATTTCGAGCCATTCTAGTTCTGCGACGGATTCCAGATTAGCCAGTGCCAGATAGGAAATGGTCCTCTGGGTGCTCCTGAGTTTTTTTCGCACAACTCTATTCGGCGAAAAGAGCAGCACTTTCTTTGCGCCTTTTTAGTGATTCGTGTTCCAAAACTGAATCCCTGTTTTCTTCTTCGTCTTCACTTTGTTCACTAAGCCATTTGAGTTTGTTTCTTTCTGATTGTCAAAAATTTCTGATGTTAGATTCGTTTCTGAACTAGGGTCTTCCTAAAATTGGATGCCTTCTTTTTTCTCTTCACTTGGTTCCTTGAATCATTATGCCTGCCATCATTCTTTTTTCTGATGTTAGTGATTGCCTAGATGCTAGATACGGAGGAGCCCATGCAACCCCCCCCCCTCAGATATTTTTTGTTCTTCAATCAAATATTTATATTTTTTCTGAGTCAATATCGTATACGGCTCTACTTCCTAGCAGTGTTTTATTGCGAGTTCGGTTAGGTCAACTCAGTTCCTATGGAAGCAGCTTTGAATGGAAGCGTAATGGCGGCCTAGGTTTGCCCGGAATTAAGACCGGACCCCTAGGTGCTTCCTTCTTTTTAGCTGCTCGAAAGTGATCTCCTCATCCTCAGAATCACGCCATAGGACATACTGATTGACTAGCCTGAGAATTGCTACACAATAGTAAATCTACTTGATTTAATTGTATTAAATGAAGTGGACTTTTTAAATTTTATTCTCATTGTTTTATGACCACTCATCGTTCAGGCTCCTTGTATATTCTTTTCTCTAGTGACAACACATTACCGAAAAGTACGAAATTGCAGTGCATAATAATTCTCTAATTTTACTTTGCTGATCAGCATCGTTGACCATATTTGTGCGGATTGCTTTGTTTTTGTGTTTCTGGATTGGTGTTTGTGATTCTACCCTGTTTTTTTATGAGCACACTCAAGGTGCAATTATAAATAAATAAATAAATAAATAAATAAATAAATAACCGTGTGACTTTCACTTCAAGCAGAGAGTTCTGCACAAAAATAGATGCAATCGACCGGTACTGATTGCTCAGTCGACTTTATGCTTTTGTTCTAAAGCCTTTCAATCGGCTAATGTTCAGGTAATTCCCACCACAAGCATTCATTTCAAGAAAAAATCAGATATTCGATCGAAAGTTATTTGATCGATGTGATTTGTTTTTTGTGAAGGCTGCTCATTATTATTATGAAGCTATGGTACTTCAGATCCATTACATACGCGTGCTTATCACCTAGAACAGCCAATCTGGGCAGGTGTTCATAGTGCCCGATCGAGATGTGGAACTGATCGCCAGAGTGACCATTAATTTTGCACGGATCGACGGTTGAAAGGTCATAGCGACAGACAAACAGATTAACCTTTTGATACAAAAAATATAATCTCGAGACAACTTCTTACAGCACTGATATGCAATAAAGGATAAAGGATAAAGGACGGCCTTACCCGATCCCCTCTGGGACGCGCCACGCATTCTACTTCTACGGGATGTCGCGAAGGCGACATGAATGCGTATTTGGCCATACAATGACTTGCGGTGGCCATCCGATGAACAAGTCAGCGCTCTATCCTTCCCAGACAAGTTGGTATCAATTCACCGACCCCGGGGGGATGGAAGGCTTTGTTGGCCCGGGCGGGAAATCCGAACCAGGAACCTGGTATCGGGTGCGCGCGACAGTCGCGCCTCCTCCGACTGCGCTACACGCGCCCTGATGTGCAATAAAAGGCATAAACTGCTGCAAACACAACTCGGAAAAATTTAGCGCATAGAACGGCTTTTATAGGTGCAGAAACACAAAAATAACTTAACCATAAATATACCTGTTCAGGTCCTGGAGCTATGACATCCTGGACTACGTCAAAGTCGTATGGGGTGTCGTCGTCAAGCACTCGTCCGAAGATCTTGTACACTGCTATCAACTTCGAGAACAGTCTTCGAAAATCCAGCTGCAAACCGTGCCGCGGCGCGTTGAATTCTGGCAAACAACGACACCAAATGCCCCTTGGCAACGTACCACGGATGAAGTGGCTCCGCCCCGTCTCCCATTCAGAAGAAGGTATCCATCTTGAAACATGTCTTTGCCGACCTCCACTTTTTGTGCTCGACGAACGATACTCCAGTACTCGGCCAGCCTAGACAGACATTTCCACCACTGTAGCAGTGCACTCACCACTTGAACCATTTCAAACTCACGGTGCTGGCAACACAGTGACGTCAATTGCCTCTTTCCGACGCCTGATCTAAACAGATATCCGGTGAGTGGACATTGTTTACTAATGGAAAACGGGTTAAAACGTGGGAAAATATCGAAACGGTGTCATACTCTGGGAAACAGAGTTAAGGCTCGTAAGGTTGCACATCGATGTAGATCTCCGCAACAATAGCAATCTAAGGAATCGTGAGTAGACTGAGTTATGGGACTGCTTAAAAAGTATATGGTCATTCTCTAAGCGCTCACTCCTACGCAACTACAGGTCCTGGTGACAGAATCCTACTATATATAAAGCAGCAAGTGTGTGTGTGTGTGTGTGTGTGTGTGT
This sequence comes from Heligmosomoides polygyrus polygyrus, assembly GCA_947396885.1. Taxonomy (NCBI): domain Eukaryota; kingdom Metazoa; phylum Nematoda; class Chromadorea; order Rhabditida; family Heligmosomidae; genus Heligmosomoides; species Heligmosomoides polygyrus. The sequence goes on along the minus strand of CANDYH010000472.1, from coordinate 2,422 downwards.
GTGTGTGTGTGTGTGTGTGTGTGCGTGTGTGTGTGTGTGTGTGTGTGTGTGTGTGTGTGTGTGTGTGTGTGTGTGTGTGTGTGTGTGTGTGTGTGTGTGTGTGTGTGTGTGTGTGTGTGTGTGTGTGTGTGTGTGTGTGTGTGTGTGTGTGTGTGTGTGTGTGTGTGTGTGTGTGTGTGTGTGTGTGTGTGTGTGTGTGTGTGTGTGTGTGTGTGTGTGTGTGTGTGTGTGTGTGTGTGTGTGTGTGTGTGTGTGTGTGTGTGTGTATGTGTGTGTGTGTGTGTGTGTGTGTGTGTGTGTCACACCGTCACACTGTCCGTCCGTCCCACTTTGAGTTGGGGCGCGGCAGCCGAACACGTCGACAACCGTGCATGGCGAGCCGGAGAGGTACCGAACACGTCGGCAACAGGGGTGTGCGTTAAATATTTTTCGGTAAAATTTTAACGACCATTTTTTAACGAAAAATTTTCGCGTTAAAATCGGTAAAATTCGGTAAAATCGGTAAATAAATTTTCCCTTAGTCGCAGTCAGTTTGACTGTATTTTAGTATGTAAAAAGCCAATGCTTTTTCTTTATTAATTTTCTCTTCTCCTCCTATATTTCATTTATCTGACTGCGTCTTCATCTTCACAACAAATGGCAACAGTCCATCTATCATTAACGAAACTGCTAACCGGGAAAAGTCATTAAGATTCTGAAACCAAACAATAACAACAAGACTTCTAAAATAAGAAATTCTTTACTATGCGTAGTTGGTGGGAGTCATCCAGCTTCCAGGAAGATCAAAAGAGCACCATAGCACGACTCAACCTAACATCCTTTTTCACTGCTTAATTGTTTCGGAAAACTACAAAATGTTTACTGAAGAATTCATGTCAGACAGCAACCACAGCGAATCTCTTGGTACAGCCCTTCTTTGAAAGATGTATATTTACGGAGTCCATAGATCTACCAGTTTTACGAGTGGTTTCTTTTGTCTCAAAAGGTTTTGTTCTTACTGCCTACAGACGACAGCAGAGAACCCAATAAGCAGCCACAGACTTTTCAACAGATTTTAACCGAATCGAATTTTTTGCACTGATATTTTCGTCTTTGCCACCCAAGTAGCGTAGATCTCAATTGTTAAGCTCTTTCTCCTCTGTATTTCAAGAAAATGCATGAGGGACACGTGTATTTAAAAGTGCGTTTCTCGTCCCATATTAAAAGTAGTCCATTTTGCCGTTATCCCTCCTAATTCCTCCATGCAGCCACAGCCTGTAACTCTTTTTTCAATTTTCAGCAACTGACAGCTCTGGTTTCCTTCGTGAAGCACCTGCTCTTGTACTGTGGACTATATTTGCTTGCGGTTCGAATGTAAAGTTTTGGGCTTCTCAATTTCTTCCTATTTTTTGGAGCACATTTTAATTGAAGAACGGTATTATAGTAAATTTGAAAATTAAAGGATAAAGGATAAAGGATAAAGGACGGCGTTACTCAATCCCTTTTGGGATGCGCCAGCGCATTCTACTTCTACGGATGTCGTGGAGGCGACATGAATGCGTATTTGGCCATACAATGACTTGCGGTGGCCAGCCGATGAACAAGTCAGCGCTTTATCCTTCCCAGACAAGTCTGGTACCAATTCACCTACCCCGGAGGGATGGAAGGCTTGGTTGGCCTGGGCGGGAAATCCGAACCAGAAACCTGGTATCAGGTGCACGCGACAGTCGCGCCTCCTGCGACTGCGCTACACGCGCCCTAATTTGAAAATTAGACGAACAAACCCACAAATATGAAGGAAATTTCCTGCTAAAGCCAGGGGTTCCTTCAAAAATTTAATTTTTCCGGAGAACTTTAAAAAAGTCTTCATATAATAGAGTGCACGTAAGGTACTGTTTTTATAGTAATCTCATGTAAAATAACTGATGAAGAGTGATCACAGGCTTTTTCTCTTTTCTATATAATTTTATTGTTTTCGTGTACATATGTTCTCTTCCCCTGTTCCGTTTCGCGTCCTTGTTTCCTCGCATTATTTGCGCTTCGTAGCGTTTCCCTCGCGTCTTCTGTGCCTTTGTAATCCCACTTATGATACAATATCACAAAAAACTGTAGATACTGTTTGGCTGGTAAGTATGCAGAACTAGTATGTAGAGTCAAACGCGAGAAATGGCCTAGGAAGTCCAAAAAATATGAAAAAACAGCACACTCGGATCAACTGGTAAAGCAGCAAGAAAGCTGCCACCAGTTCTAGAGACAGTATCGATTGCCTACACTGATTCGAGGAAGTAGAAGATTTCCTCGGTATCGCAACGATATTGCGAAAGCTCATCCAAAAATTCTCCAAAATGCATTTATACAAGGAAGAAATACATTTTCCAAAATGGAGCATAAAATGTCGTTAATGCTATTTAACGGAATTTTTCGTCGTTAAATTTCGTTAAAA
>CANDYH010000471.1:0-35030 GCA_947396885.1 Heligmosomoides polygyrus polygyrus | reverse complement strand
CTCGACGGAGTCGAATGCCTTCTTCAGGTCGATGAACGTAAGGCACAGCGGCAGCTTGTACTCTCGCGAACTTCGATGAGCTTCGTAATGGTGTGTATGTGGTCGATCGTGCTGAATCCTCTCCGAAATCCTGCTTGTTCGCATGGCTGTCCTTCGTCCAGCGTTCTACTAATCCTATTCAGGATGACTCGAGTGAACAGCTTGTAGACTACGGACAACAGGCAGATCGGGCGATAGTTGCCAATGTCGTGCACGTCTCCCTTCTTGTACAGCAAAACGGTCTTGCTGGTCTTCCACTGAGATGGAACCTTGCATTCAGACAGGTAGCGTGTGAAGAGCCGCGCCAGGGTGTTGATGAGCGCTGGCGGGAGGTTCTTCAGGTGTTCAGCTTTGATCCTGTCAGGACCGGGTGCTGTACGTTTCTTCACCGACGAGATGGCGTGTCGGATCTCGGAAGGGAGAACAGAGGGAACGACGTATCCATCCTGCGGAAGATGGCATGGGGGCAGGTGGACGTGGCTATCGAAGAGATCGGAGTAGAAGTCGTGGATGACTTTCTCCATGGTCCTTCTGGAAGAGGTGATGGTTCCGTCAGGACGTCGGAGAGCGGTCATCTTGGTCTTGAAGTTGGCGAAGTTCCGGCGGGCATTGCGAATGCTCAGCCCTGCTCTGCTGCTTCAGCCAACACTTCCGCCCTTCTCTCCTTGAGATCTTCCTTTATCGCCGCTCTGCATAGCTTTGCAAGCTCGGACGTCAGTTGGTAGTTGCCTGACGCTCGTGCTGCTCCACGCTGGCGTATCAGCTCGAGAGTTTCCGGAGACAGGCGTCTCTTGGTGGTCTTCAAGCTCTCGGCTCCCTTAGCACTATCGTGGAGATGGTGCACGAAGCGATCGTATTCCTCGTCGACGTTGTCCATGACGGCATCTTCCCAAAGGCCGACAAGAGAGGTGTAGAGATCCCAGTTGATGGTCGTTCTGGGATTCCTCTTCTTGAACTTCGCGGCCTTCTCTCCTTGACGCGAAAAGCGGAACCTCGCGCGAAGGAGGCGGTGGTCCGATCCCGTGTAGAACTTGGGGACAACGGAGACATCGGTCAGGCAATACTTGCGATTGAAGATGATGTGGTCGATCTCGTTGTGGAACTGGCCACCGGGGGATTCCCAGGTCCATCGTAGGGAGGGAGGCTTCTGGAACTGCGAGTTTCCATGGATGGTCTTGGTCGACATGATAAACTCAGACAGCCTTTCACCTTGCTCGTTCCACTCCAAACCGTGGGTTCCGATGTGAAGTTCTTCCGGCGACCTTCGTGGCCCAATCTTGGCGTTGAAGTCGCCGACGATCACCTTGTAGAAGGTGTGATCTTCCTTATAGAACTTCTCCAGCTCCACGTAGAAGGCCTCTACGTCTTCGTCGTCGTAGTCGGATGTTGGGGCATACGCGACGAACACAGTCAAGGCTGGCACGGAGCCACATCGCTTCAGTCGCAGACGTCCGATTCGGCTTGTCAGAGACTCGTACGAATCGATGTTCATGGCCAAGTGCGTGTTGACGAGGACACCAACGCCGCCTACTCCCCTGCTGTCGCATGTTCCGAGGAACAGTTCTTCCCCGGAGTCGTAGGCGGCGTGTAGGGGGTGGTGTCTTCTCGTCTCGGTCAGTCCGATGACGTCGTACTTGATCTTCCTGGCCTGCATCATCAGGTCCTCGACGGATGCTTCCGACGCAAGCGTGCGGGCGTTGTAAGTACAGATCGTCATCCTAGTCCTTCTCAGTTTGCGCAGCCTGGTTAGGCCCTGAGATTTTAGCAGCCTCTCCGTACTCGTCCTTCCCATCGCTGCAGAAATGGGGGCTCTTTCGGGGTCAGGGGAATGAGGCCCTTTAGTGCTGCTGTGTTTGACTGGAATACAACACGGGTAGCTAGTCAGGCTCTGTCGTGCGGGCGGGGTACTCCGGGCAGCCAGCCAGACTGCCCGAAGGGACGGGGCGAGACTTAAGGCGGCCTCGAATCGCCTTACATGTACTCCCAGTCTACCGAGTGCAAGCTTTTGGCCGAGCCGACACAGTTACAATCCGCACAGTCACGGACACATCCACGCACACTGTGCACGAACATGCCGCTCCCACGCACAAGGAACGCGTCGACCCGACACAGCAGGAGCAAGGAGTCCATCCCCTGCATCCCACCTGCGTCTCTGGGCAGTACACGGTCGCATTTGGTTCGCGTTTAATTCCCCTATCCACCACCCGGGGACGCGCCACGTGGCCCTGCGACAAGCGGCCCGAGATCCCTCTTAACAAGAGAGCCCGAAGGCTCTCTATCGAGGGAGATCCGTGGATATATATATATATATATATATATATATATATATATATATAAATGTAAGGAATTTCTTTCCTTGAAATTGGCTTTCGAAAATGGATGACTTCAGCGTCAAGAAATTTGTTTGTCTCCAATGGTAGGCCAATGTTCCCAGGTCTCCGCGCAAACCAAACAGGTTACCTTGGTTACGTTCTCGAAAAAAAAATTCCTTAGCTGTTCGGTTTTTTTTGTTATTGCTTACGCAAAGAACACAACTTTGTGAGCACAATATGATTAAACAAAAAAGCGACGGTGTGACCAAGAAAAAAGTTAATAAATCAAGGCATCAACCATTTAGCTGAAAGTTTTATAGGTCAGTATTAAACGATGGTGAAAGCTCTACTCAGGAAGGAACTAAACATAATAGTGCCGATAGTTTGAAGAAAGGGTGGGGAATCAGCATTTGTCGAAGAGGGGCGGTGACCCAACAAATACAGCAAGTCGCGCAACGTAAGATGCACCAGGTGCCACCTCCGTATTGGGTTGATCGAAAATTCTTACGCTACTGCCTGTTAAATTGTTAAAGGCCTTACAGTATCGATCTTGTGTGGTGACGTCACAGCGCATTCTTAGAGCTTCCTCAAGCAAACTATATAAGACCTCGTCGAGTCCGAATACAGCAACAATATCAACGATAAGCAGCAGCATCTTACGACCTGTCGTCTACTACGAATTTCTGCAAGGCCATTCCGCAAGGACCGCAGCCTCCAACATCTGCGCTGCATTCAAGAAGAAAGTCGTTCACCATTCCACAGTGGCCCGTTGGTATCAGCACTTCAAGGCTGGAGACAGCTTGCGCGGAGCCTTCAAGGGAAGCCAAATTCAACCACTCGCGTATTGGCGGCGACACTTGGGTGTACGCAAAGCATCGTCTTGAGGCAGCTGGAAATCCTTGGGTACCGCAAAGTTTTTTCGTCTTGGGTACCACATGAGCTGCGGGACTTGGACAAGGCATGCCGAATCAGTGTTGCTGAGTCGCTGCTTCTTCGCCCGAACAGAAAGGACTTTCTGAGGGACATTTGAAAGCTGAGTTCTTTATGTTAAGCACACCAGCAAGAGCCAATGGCGAACTGGCTGCAAAACAACCGAAACGTGGACACCATGAAAAGAGGGTTCTTCTGTGTTGCAGGAGGGACTCAGAAGGCATGCCTTACTGGGAGTTGCTGAATAGTGAGGCCACAGTCCCAGCATCTGTCTACGCTACCCAGCTCCAGAGATTGGCCGACGCCATGCGCCCAAAACCTCCAGAGCGGGAAAAAGTCTTCCTGCTGCACGACAACGCGCGTCGTCATGTCGCAGAAGTGAGTCGCGAGAAAATCCAGGAGTTAGGCTGGGAAGTTCTGCCCTATCCACCGTACTCTCCAGACCTTGCTCTTTCTGACTACCACCTATTCAGAGGTCTGAAGCAGCATCTTCAAGGCAGAGAGTTCGATGATCGACATCAACTGGAAATGGAGGTTTCTGAATTCTTTTCCTCAAAGCCCTCGGAACTCTGGCGGAAAGGAATTGAAGGTCTGCCTGAAAGATGGGCAGGATCTTAGACCTGGATCTTAAATATATCGTAGACGGAGTTATTGTATATTGTATTATATTGTATTGTATTGTAATATTGTTGCGCTAGTGTTGCAAGACTTTTCGATCAACATGATAGTTCGGTCCTCGACTCCATCACTGTCCTGTAACTGCCGATCAGGAAAAAATGGCAGTAAGGAAGAAGGGATTGGGAAAATATTCGACTAATAATAGAAGTATGGCAGTATGGACAAAAGAGAACACAACGCAAAAGTTGAATGAGCTGTACTAAAAAAAGATCTGAGAGGAGAAAGAAAGGTATAATGTGTAAGATCGCATACTTGACAGGAAATAAGAAAGAGGTTCATCGGCTTTCCCGTCTGCCAACCTCACATCGCAGAAATTGTATTCTTCATTACTAACAGGATTTTCGATTAGCCTTTATCATTAGTAAGCGAAAGTCCCAAAAAATCATCCTGTCCTCTTCACTGTGACCTTCGCTATATACTGTTATTTTTTATTGAATCCCATTCGGCACATGAAAAAGTGAGAAGAATGTGGTTTCGTAAAAAAAGCTGAACAAATTTAAGAAACACGGGCATTCGAAGATCGAAAATTGGACAGCCACAGCTTAGAAAAAACGAAGAAGATGATTTACAGCAATTAATTTTTAAGCACATACCTCGTCGAGATTTCCTATAAGTTGCACATCATTTCGAGATTCTATATACAGTCGGTTATTCTGATAGAATTCCCGAAGACCGTAGTAGAATTTCACGGTTCCCTAAATAGCTCTCTGTTAAATAGAACAAAATCAAGACAGAGAAGCAAAGCATGAGAGAGAAGAAAATAAATCTCGGTAGTGGTTCAAACCGTGAAATTCTCGGTGATAGCGAAAGACAGATGACACTGGGTGGAGCCGTCCGGGTAGGAGAAGTCGTTGATCTCACTGGTCGAGTTGCCGGTACTAGTCGTGCAGTTGGTGTACTTGATTTGCAGCTCCAGAGCTGAACTCATTACAGTATTCGTGACTAGGCTGGTAGAGTATTTGATGGTGTTCAAGGCTCAACCGAACTGTACTCGGAAAGTTAATCTCGGGCAAAGTTCCACCAACACTCATAAATTGTCACTCATTGGTCGTTGAATGGACTACTCGAGTAAGCTTCATGGAACCTTTACATTTTATTCTAGAATGAGAAAGAACGTGTTTTCCTTTCGTCAAAACCAGGCTATAATAAAAATTTGGACAAACAAGAAAAAATTGAAGAAAAATGAAATGAAAATGGTTCAGGATATGTAGCTTAGTAAAAGCAGGCCTAATGTTACAGTAATGCTTTTCGTTTATGAGCATGTATCTTCAGAATACGACACCACTGCGTATGAAAAACTATCTGGACTATGTAGAAAACAACAGATGTTGAGGCTGTAATATATGGAAGCAAGACTACGCTTTGTGTGGGATTACAATTTAGAAGGATAAGCACTGTTTCGAAGCGAGAATGAAAACTTGCAGTGATCAGTGGCGAATTTCAGCAACAGTCCAATTCCAAGGAATAGAAGCCCAACAACAGTTGTCCATGGAAGAGCATTAAATGCAGTTATCACTGGGCGGTATGACGGAAGACGTTGCTGTATCCAAGTGCTGTCTGAAGAATAAAAAAACATTCAAAAATTAAAAGTGATATATGTATAACCATTATGAAAGTAGTCAAATTTCAAATTTGGGACAGGAATGAGACAATATGGTCCATGACCGACATAAAGGAAAGGCTGGGCAATGATCCATCCATTCGCTTTCATTCCTCCACCTCCACTCCGAGTACGGTCACCTTGCCGTCTTGGGTAGCTTTGTCATCCTCCAACATCACATGTTGAACCACTATAAAGGATTAGAAAGGGTAAAGGACGGTGTTACTCAATTCCTTTCGTATGCACCACGCATTCTACTCATACGGGCTGTCGTGGAGACAATTTCAACACGTATTTGGCTATACAATGACTAGAGGTGGCCAGCCGATGAACAAGTCAGCGCTTTATCCTTCCCAGACAAGTCCGGTACCAATTCGCTGACCCCGGAAGGATGGAAAGCTTGGTTGGCCTGGAAATCCGATCCATGAATCTGGTATCGGATGCACGCGACACTCGGCACCTCCTCCGACTGCGATACACGTTCCCGTTTAGCCACTACATATAATACAGCTAATCTGGTCTTTTTGAGATCCAAGCTGCAAGTCTAAGTCAGCCTTAAAGATAAAATGCTACGTTCGTTCCAACAATAAGGAAAAGGAGAGCGATAATCAATCTCTGATGGGGATGCGCCACGTTTTTCACACCTAGGGGTTGTGGTGGGGAGATAATCTTGGAGATGTATTGGCTCATACAGCGATTTAAGGCTGCCGGCCGCCGCATAAATGAAGGTTTTTTCCTTCTAGACAAACACGTGCGGGAAGTGTGCGATTTCAGGCGATAATACAGGTTATACGCACGCTATATGTAAATGCACAGAAACCTCCAAGTTTGCTCGCCGAGTGCAAACCCGTCGGTATTGAAAGTGTTAAGGAACGGACCTCTTCTTGAGCCGATGTGGTCACATGTCCTCGCTTACCGCAACCGCTATACGGCAGGGCCCCAACAGAAACCAACTTTAGGATAATTGCAATTTCACACAACCTGATGCTGACACCTAAACTTTCAGACCGCTCCCCACCTTCCAGCTTGCAGATATTCTGTGAAGAGCAATTGAGAAAGAGGTGAGAATTCGGTTCGAAGGCCCGACCTTGGCCCTCCCACGTGTTGCCAGAAATGTTTCCCTACGCATATTAATGTTATACCGAAACAGAAGTAGAGAATGTAGGAATTAGAAGCAGAAGAGTGGTGGCGACTCGTGACAACGTTGTCTGAGTTTTTTCTTCGAACACATCATTTGCGTTAGCTTGAGAAATTTGAGCCGTTCGCAAGGCGAAGAACGAAAATTATGGATAGACTTCAATTGCGCCTCGCAATTTTTTGCACTTACAACTTTTTGCACTTGCTAATAACGATCTGGGTGAATGAACACCTAATAAACTCCTTCTTCTGCTAAAGTGCTGAGAGCAGAACTTGTTTTCCGATGTTTTGATTCTGCTTTTCCAATACCTATATGCCACGGATATCAACATCAGTGCGGTCTACGAGGCAATTGCATGAGTGAAATAAAGATTTCTCTATTGGAAAATGATGTGTAGAGGCCCACCTTTTGGTTTGTTCGTTTTTCCTCGGCTGCGAGGAATTCTTGGAATTTCGTCCGGCATTGCTAACCTATTGCTATATCATCTTTTGTATTTCATCGAGTCACTCTGCATGGGCTGCCTTCTAATGAAGGCTTGCTGCGGATAAGTGGATTTTGCGAATCTGCAAAGGAATTTGTACTTACATAGAACCTGAGCGGATGCCGAGACGACGCGGAACTAGCACAGACAGATTCTTTGTATAGCAAATATATATAGCAATATAGCAATGCAAGAATGTCCCGCTTGAAGTAATCGCTAATCTTCAGTGCTCATCGTATTCAGACTGACGAGCTCTAAATTCCAGCAACGCGCAACATGACAGAGATGTGGTTTGAATTCTGCGCAGACAAGATCTTCGAGGCACTCTTTTCATACAGAATTTGAGTAAAAACTGGAAGGGCGCCAATTCGGAACATAATAATCTATCGCAATAGTAGAGAATACACACGTCTACCAGAATAATATGTAGATGTTGATAATTAATATAAATTGATGGAACGTGGCGCTTCTTGAAAGGATTAGCAAATGTTGCGGACTAGAAATGGCTGATGACTAAATAGACCAAGCAGATTTCAAGGAGAAGTTCTGTTAAGCGCATTGGAACTAGTCGTGCCTCGGTCGACGGGATTACCCCTTTGTTGAGAACGATGAGAAGGGTGCCCTTAATTATATATTTGACATACAGGATAACCCACAAATTCTGCAACGAAAGCTTAATCCTATAAAAACGGAAAAGGATGGTTTGTGTTTGATACCAATTCAAACTTAATGAGCACATGCAAAGGAAATCACAGCGGAGCAGTATTCATAAGGGGTCACCACTGTCTTAACGAAAACCTTCAGATCATGAGGTAGTTTTGCAGGCTACGTCGCAGCACTGATTTAGCAATTTTGAACCTCATTTGGTGGAAGGATGATATCAGACTGCTTCTTCTACTGAGCTGTATTAAGCTGAAATTTTCTCCGAGAAGATAAATAAAAGAAAATCAAATTTAGAGATTAAGAAGCACTTACCAATCGCTATCCTGTCGTATTTAAGTCTTTTGCAGGTACACAAGGAGTTAGTCAATTAGAGAGGAAACCGATACACTGTTGTCTATAAGAATCCTGGCTGTGCTAGAATGTGCGTATTGACTCAAATAACTGGGTTACACCTAGAAATGATGTGCTATATTTTTGTGCCTATTATTTGCACTTTTTTGTTGTTGTAAAAAGCACAGCAACAAAGATGTGCTCATAATTGAAAAAATAACTGCTCTAGGATTTAGGGCGATTGGTAAGTGCAAGGTTTTTTGTTGTTGCCAACACAGCATTCCAAGCGTAGCATAGAATTACCGCTAAACTACACCAAATCTATGTAGTAGGTCGTTGCATATAAAATGGCCGATTTTGACCGAAAACTTTGACAGATCATAGTTTTGTTTGTCATCAAGTTTGTCGTTCCTCGCGATATTGGTCCACGGAGACTCGTCACACAGACGTTGCCTAAGTGTTGGCTAAATACTCAAAATAACTATTTTGCTTGCCGAAAATTCTTATCGCTTCCTAGAAATTCGACTTCAGTGTGGATCGCCTAAATTCTCCACAAAACGTATCTCTTCCATACGTGTACGTGTACGAAGCACACGCATTCGAATACTGGTACCAAGCCATTGCTTGTTACTGTCGTGTGCACCAGATTTCAGGAAACTGGTTCCGATTTCCAGCCCAGACCAACCAAGCCTCCATCTCTACAGGATCGGCGATTTGGTGCCAGATCTGTCTGGGAATATAGAACACTGATTTGTTCATCGATTGGCCACTACAAGTTATTGTATGACAATACGACAATGTGCCTCTACGACATCCCATAGAATTAAAATGCGTGCCGCATTCATACCAAAAGGGATTGGCTAGCGCCGTCCTTCATCTTTATTTCTTGTCACCGTGAATATTATACATTTGTCCGTTTGTTAATAGTCAATACAACACTCCAGTCCTCTTATAGAATTATCACGTAGCAATATATAAGGTCGTTGCATTTGAAATGGTCGACCTTGACAGAAAACTTTGACAGATCATAACCTTCTTTGGAAGCAATTTAATTAATCGAAATAAGCACCATTGCAATTAATGCACTTTTCCCAACGCGACAATAGCTAAGACATTCCATCTTTGTAAAAGTCAGGACTACGAGAATTGATAAAACATAAGAAGTTATTTTCGACATTATCTTGGAAACGGGAACATTCGTAACCACGAAAAATCCACCAGAAATTGAGGTAGCAAAATCGGCCATTTTATGTGCAACGACCTAATAGAACTGGAAAAATGAAAGGAAATTAATTTGGAAGTGCATGGATGGCATTGGCACAAAATACGAACGAATACATTAGTCGTCAGGAGCACTCTAGCACAGGGACGTTTGAAGCACTTTGTGCAAACTTGACCTATGTTGAAAAGGCCGACGCAATAGCGCGTCGTTGTTTTGTCTGCCTGAACAGCATTGATGATGACTTTACCTAGGAATGCAAAATATTTCCTTGGCAAGAAGGGACAGGGAGTTGTCTGGTGGCGATGTCCGTTCCTCCACGTGGTGCCACTGGAAACTGCCCGCTCTGCGAGCTAAGCCAAATATGGACATTCGATTGCAGGCGACAGGCCGGCCTACGAACAACCATGTCACACCACATGGTGCATGTTAGTTCACGTATATTGAGATAGTGCTACGGCGTCCGGGGGAGCCGACGCGCACTCGCAAAGCCAGTGTGGAAAGTATGCGAGGGTCCCTGATGCGAGAACGGCATCGGGGGGCAACTGAGCTAGTCCGAAAGTCCCGTAACGTAGGCAGGACCCGCGTAGCAACGCTGAATGTGGGTACGTTGACGGGCCGCTCGTGCGAGTTGGTTGAAGCACTGGAGCGTAGAAGAGTTGATTTCTGTGCGGTGCAGGAGACAAGGTGGTCCTGCCGCAAGTCAAGGGACACAGGAATTGGCTTCAAGGCCGTTCTATGTGAAAGTCCCAGGACCACCAGTGGTGTCGGAATAATCGTCTCCGAACGATTTCGTGACTCGATTGTAAGCGTCGAACGCTTTGACGATCGATTGATGAAGGTCGTTGTCGCCGCTAAGGGGCGACTCTATCATTTCTTCTTGGCGTATGCTCCACAAACTGGCTGCTCCGATCAAGCCAAGGATGAGTTTTGGAACCTGCTTGATGAGAAGACAGCAGAGATACCGTCGAAAGATGTCATCATAGTCGCTGGTGACCTTAATGGGCACGTAGGTACTACGAAAGACGGGTACATCTGTCATGGAGGTTTCGGATACGGATCACATAACGCAGATGGTGAGCGCATTCTTGATTACGCGGAATCGCATAACCTCACCATAGTGAACACCGTCTTCCGAAAACGCGACTCGCACCTCATCTCATACTACAGTGGTAGTACCAAGACTCAGATAGACTTTGTCCTTGTGAGAGATCGCGACGGGAGTCTTGTCACAGACGCGAAGATCGTGCCGTATGATACGGCCGCCCCACAGCACCGCCCTGATCTGCGCTTTGAAAATCGCCCCTCCGAGGCTGAAGCAGATCGAGCGATGCGATGCAACAAGAATCAAGTGGTGGCGAATAAGGGAGGAGGAAGCAGCTGTGATTTCTCGCGTGCGGTTACCGACAGTCACTACTGTCGACGAAACCTGGGAGAAGGCCACCGACGCGATCCGTCAAGCTGCACAGTCGGAACTCGGCATTACGAAGCCTGGGCGACGGAAGGTCGACAAGCAGGCCTGGCTGTGGACAGATGACGTGAAAGCAAAAGTGCGAGAGAAGAAGTCGCTTTATCACGTGTTCCTCGGCGAAAAGACAGCCGATAACTGGCGGAAGTACCAAGAAGCGAAGAAGGCTGCAAAGAAGGCCGTGGCTTTTGCAAAAGCCTCTCATTATGGAGATGTTAACGATAAGCTCGAGTCACGCGATGGTGAGCGGTATCTGTACCGACTTACAAAGTTTCGCCATCGGCAGACCGAAGATATTGAGAAGTTCTTCGGCATCAATGATGAGGACGGCCATCTTCTTATGGACCGCAAGAAGGCATTGAAGCGATGGCGCGACTACTTTGAGGAAATCTCTACAGTAGAATTTCCTCATCCAGCCAACTCCAACCCACGGCCCCGTTCTTATGATCACCGTGGAGGAGATTGAAGCGGCTTTGAAGAAGATGAGGCCAGGCAAAGCGACTGGGCCCGATGACGTGGCAGCTGACTTATGGAAGTCCAAGTACTGGTACCCTGCTGAGTGGTTGGCGAAGTTTAAAGGTTGTGACGGAGAAGAAAGTGCCTGAGGGCTGGCGCCAAAGTACGACGATTCCGACTTGGAAGAAGAAGGGCACTCCTGCAGACTGCTCCAGTTACCGTCCGATTCGCTTGCTTTCGCACAGTATGAAGACCTTTCAGCGAATTGTCGATGGACGAATTCTGGACATCGTCCAGCTTTCCAGCAATCAGTGCGGCTTCGTGGCTGGCTGTGGCACTGTTGATGCCATTGACGCCGCCCGCCTCTTGATAGAGAAGCATCGCGAGAAACAGAGGCCGGTGCATATCGCCTTTCTCGACTTGGAGAAAGCCTTTGACCACGTACCGCGTGAAGTGATATGGTACGCTCTGCGAATCATGGAGTTCCTGAAGAGCTCATAGAGTGGGTGTTAATTCTCTACTCTTGTCCAAAGAGTAGAGTTCAAGCTGCAGCTTGAACTTCGATGGAGTTTTCCATCTCTGTCGGAGTGCACCAGGGTTCTGCGCTCCTGTTTGTTGTCGTAATGGATGCCATCACACGAGTTCTTCAGAAGCCCGTCCCTTGGACGTTGCTTTATGCTGATGACGTAATGCTCGCTAGCGAAGATAAAGACAAACTCGAGCGAGAGGTGCAAGCTTGGTGTGATCGCTTGGAGCGGTTTGGATTCAGACTGAACGTGAAGAAGACTGAATATCTAATGACGGACGTTACTGAGTCCAGCTCCATCAAGGTTAGCGGCATCGAGCTTCCACGCACTGCGGTCTTCAAGTATTTGGGATCAGCAGTCGCGTCTGACGGCAAACTGATGGTCGAAGTGAATTCACGCGTGAGTGCAACTTGGCCCAAGTGGCGCTCGTTGACTGGCGTGCTCTGCGACAAGAAGATACCAGAGCGCTTTATGTCGAAGATCTGCAGAGCAGTCATCCGACCAGTAGCGATGTAGGCGCTGAGTGTTGGCCAGCGACCAAGGAAGTTGAAACGCGCCTCAGCGTCATGGAGACAAAGATGCTTGACGGCCGGAGTCATGCGCATGGACCGCCTCCGAAACGAAGCTATTCGGCACAAGTTCTGTGTTGCGCCGATAGCTGAAAAGATGCACGAAGCTCGCTTGCTATGGTACGGCCACGTTCTGCGTGGAGAAGAAGACAGCGTCCGCAAGATAGGCCTTAACTTCGAGGTAATAGGAAAGCGGCCTAGAGGGCGCCCGAAACAGCGCTGGGCTGATACGTTACATACGGACCTGAAAGCGGCTGGCGTCCACCCTGATCTAGCGCTGGATCGGGAAAGGTGGCGTTATGACACCAGAATAGCGGAACCCGCCACGAAGCTGGACAGACGCTGAAGAAGAAGAAGAAGAAGAAGAAGAAGAAGAAGGGACAGAGAATTGTCACTACTTTTCTGAAGGATTCTCAGTGAGACCCGTTTCAAAAGCAGACAGGTTGAGATCTCACCGTATTATGCTGGATAGGCTCCTATTCATAAATGCTGATGTTCCCTAACCAATTTCCATGAGGACATTCCGCAGTGGAGAAGGACAGGCTGTAGTAGCCAGAGATTCCGCTAAACGTTCAGCCCAAGCAGGTGTCGGATATACGGAGAAGATAAGAAGCCTTGTTCACCATCTTAGGAAAGAGCCTTGAGCGCAGCTGCGATTTGCATCACCATCTATCAAGCAGTACAAGTTATCAGGGCACAGCTATCATTTCAACGGTGCCCCATGCTGACATTATCAAAGCACAACCTCCCACGTGTTTCTTGACGCATCCGATGTTTCTTATCGGTTTCTTGGGATACAACTCATTGCCCAGAATGTCTCAGCGGATATGAATATCCAACCTACTCAAAGAAAAAAGCAGACGAATAAGACACTTTTCAAATCAAAGTGGACACTCTTCTAAACGAGCTCTAGGACTTTGGAAATCAAAGCGAGCTCTTCCGAGGCGAAATGGCCTTCGGCCAGGTTAAACTACAGACTTAATGCGATGGCTAAAATAGTTTTTTGTTCAATGAACATTTGGTATAACTTTCTTTGAAAATTCTTTATTTATCTGCCTCAATAAGTTGGTAAATTTATAGAATTGTTTTATTTTTAGAGAAAAAATAATCATTTGAATGTGTCTTAAAGCACAGCAAAGAAGCAAGAATATATCGCATCAATGTCAAAAGACCAGATCGCGATATGCACTCAAAGAGTTCGCCGCAACGTTTATTTGACTAGTAGTGTAATGTCCACTTACATGAACTATGAAAGTGAGGATAGTGATCTTTACGGTTGTGTGTTTACATCATTAATAGGCGTCAAACTCCATGCAAACAGAAATTCTACTATCCACCAAATAAAATTTGCGTTGTCTTAGATGACGGCAAGGCGCAATCTATTCCGCACTATAAAAAGGCCTTTTTCCTGCTCCTCAAAATAAGCTTTAAACCATTGTTTTTCCAAAAAATAGAAATTTCATAAAATTTCAAACAATGTGTTTCCTTATTGGGTAGATGATTCAAAACCTCGAAGAAAGTTGCACTAAAATCACCCTTGAACAAAAAACTATTCTAACTTTTTGGAGAGTACTTGCATAATGTAGAGAAGTTTATTTCAACTTGGAAGGCTTCCCTTTGATCTCTGTAGTCTTAGGGTAGATTAGAACAGTGTCCAATTTGATTTGAAAAGTGTCCCATTCGACGTAAAACTGACATATATCTGAGGTGCGCAACCATTCTACGTCAGCCGAATGTCGTTCTGTATGCTGTATGGCATTCTGTATGCTTATCTGAGAACACCCCTTTCCCATAAGCTCCATTCCATTTCTTGGCCTGTCCTCCACTACGCTTTCTCGACCACGGACGTGCCATTGAACCATTCAACACTTTTTGAATTTTTTTCCACTGCCTTCTGGAGGAGAATTTGAATTGAGGTTGTAATTAGCCTTAAACTTAGGCAAGGGCATCGAAAATTTTCTTCTTATCGACGAACTGTAGCACACATGCTGAACATATGCAAACAGCTGGACAAATGCTGCATGAATAGTGCACGACACCCATACTTTGGCTGAAGAAGAATTCAATTCATTTACATGATGGCAAATATGAGATTGCGTAAAGGATAAAGACTATTCATGCAGCATCTGCCTAGCTGCTTGCAGATGTTTAGCATGAGTGCTACCAGCTCGTCGATAAGAAGAAAATTTTCGATGCATTTGCCTAAGTTTAAGGCTAATTACAACCTCAATTCAAAATCTGCTCAAGAAGGTAGTAAGGCTAACCCTCTGTGGAATGCGTCGGGCGTTATATAACACAATGGTTCTACAGAATATCGTGGAGACAATTTGAATGAGAATTTGAGGTGTTCGCTAATTGCTGTAGCCATCGGTGGATATGTCAGTGTTTTATCCTTCTCCTGCATGCCTGGAACCTATTGGTGTTCGGATCATGTGCAGCGTAGCGCTATGATTTCGATCTGAGTTCTGCCGTTGTGTTATTTCATGCAGAGTGATATCCGTGCCAAGGCTAAATGAATAAAATAAATAAATGAAATCGAAAAGACGAAAAGCTTGGTTGACCTGGGCGGGTTCGAATTTTGTTGAGGAGCGCTCGTATGTACTGCAAGAGGTGGTGAATATGCACAGGGTCAGTCCGCTACACAGAGGTATCAAACAATATTCAGGGGAATGTGGAAGAAGATTCGATGTTTTCAACGTCACAATAAGTGAAGATTCTCGATTCAGAACCGCATAATCCTTCCTGCCCCCACATGGCCTAGAACAAAGGATGAAATAAATGATAGAAGCCAGCAATGACGAAACTGTTACAACATCTCAAACGCTTTCTAACAATGAATAGGAATTAATCGGGAAGCGCAACGATCACTCGGGCGGTGCTCGTCAGAATTTCGGAAAGATAGTGAGCGGCATCGATTGTGGATGACTGGACGGACCGTGAGCAAATAACCGCCTGAGTGTTTGACGCTGCCAGTTGCGAGAAACTGGAGCAGAACCCGCGCGAAGTCACAAAAATCGTTCGGTACACAAATTCCCGATCAGAATGACGACTCCAAATTACCGGTTGAGCTCAGCGATTTTAGAGCTGCAAATCGTAAGAAAACCATACCTCTTCATGAGAAAAAAATATAACTCCAGATTTTGTTCCTAAAATTAGTATGCTTCTTCCTCGTGCCTACTTAGCGTTTGACACACTTATAAATACTCTTCAACAGTGCTATTTAATTGCTACATGAGCTGAAAGAAAGCGAAAAAATGTGATGTTTCAAATACCCCTTTCCCTGGAACTACATTCGATCTCTCCTTCTTCTTCTTCTTCTTCTTCTTCTTCAGCGTTTGTCCCGCTTCGAGGCGGGGTCCGCTATTCTGGTGTGGTGACGCCACTTTACGCGATCAAATGCTTGATCGGGATGGATACCAGCAACCTTTAGGTCCACATGCAACGTATCAAGCCATCGCTGCTTCGGCCGCCCTTTAGGCCGTTTTCCGGGCACATCTATGTTAAGGCCAATCTTCCTAACAGTGTCACCACTAGCTCGAAGAACGTGGCCATACCACCGAAGGCGAGCTTCACGTAACTTGTCAGCAATTGGAGCGACACCAAACCTCTGGCGTATTTCATCGTTGCGAATACGGTCCAGACGCGTAACACCAGCCGTCCATCGCAGCATTTTCGTTTCCATTACGCTGAGGCGAGTCTCAACCTCCTTGGTTGCAGGCCAGCACTCAGCTCCATACGTCGCTACTGGTCGGACGATGGTTCTATAGATCTTCGATTTAAGGCGTTCCGGTATCTTCCTGTCGCATAAAACGCCTGTCATCGAGCGCCATTTGGACCACGCTGCGCTCACGCGCGAGTTCACCTCGAACGTCAGACTACCATCAGACGCAATTGCAGATCCAAGGTACTTGAAATTTGTCGTTCGTGCTAGCGCAGTGCCATTGATCTCAATGCACCCGGCTTCGTTTACGTCTGTCGTCAAGTGCTCAGATTTTTTGACGTTTAGCTTGAGCCCGAACATCGCCAAGCGGTCGTACCAAGCTTGCGCTTGTCGCTCGAGTTCGCTCTTCTCTTCGCTTGCAAGCATTACGTCATCTGCATACAGCAGCGTCCAGGGAGCAGGCTTCTGAAGGTCTCTCGAAATGGCATCCATTACGACAATGAATAGGAGCGGGGAGAGCGCAGAGCCCTGGTGAACACCAACGGAGATAGGAAACTCCGCCGATGTGCCAGCTGGCGCTCGCACACTACTCTTTGGACCAGAGTAAAGTATGCGCACCCACTCAATAAGCTCTTCAGGAACACCGTGTTGTCGTAAGGCGTACCATATAACCTCACGCGGTACACGATCAAATGCTTTCTCTAAGTCGAGAAAAGCTATGTGCAGCGGTTTCTGCTTTTCGCGATGTCTCTCTACCAGAAGACGAGCAGCATGTATGGCATCGATGGTGCCACTGCCCGCTACGAAGCCATATTGATTGGTGGAAAGTTGGACGATATCGCGAATACGTCCATCTACAATTCGCTCGAAGATTTTCATGCTGTGCGAGAGCAAGCGAATTGGACGGTAATTCGTGCAGTCCGCAGGACTGCCCTTCTTCTTCCATATCGGGATCGTCGTGCTTTCCTGCCAACTACCAGGTACCTTCTTTTCCGTAACAACCTGGTTAAAAAACTTCGTTAGCCACTCAGCAGGACTCCAGCACCTCAACTTCCATAGGTCGGCCGCTATATCATCGGGGCCCGTTGCTTTGCCTGGCTTCATCTTCTTCAAAGCCGCTTCCGTCTCCTCCACAGTGATTTTCTGCACAGGACCGTGCGTAGGAGGGACGCAAGGGATGGGCGGATGGGCAAACTCTTCTGTCGGAATTCTCTCGTAGTAGTCATGCCATCGTTTCATAGCCCTCTTGCGGTTCGTCAGTAGATGGCCATTCTCATCGTTGATGCCCAAGAATTTCTCGATGTCCTCGGCCTGACGATGGCGTGCCTTGGCAAGTCGATAAAGATGTCGTTCACCATCGCGCGTCTCGAGTTTATCGCTGAGATCATCATAATGGACGGCTTTTGCAACGGCTACGGCCTTCTTTGCCGCTTTCTTCGCCTCCTGGTACATACGCCATTTGTCTGCAGTCTTGTCGCGCAGGAACGCGTGATATAATTTTTTCTTCTCTCGGACTTTTTCTCTTACGTCGTTAGTCCACAGCCACGCCAGCTTCTCGATCTTGCGGCGTCCAGGCTTAGTCATGCCTAATTCAGAGCATGCAACTTGTAAAATCGTATCGTTTGCATCTCTCCATGTTTCGTCGACGGTTGTCACCGTCGGTAAACGAATACGAGAAACAAAAGCTGCAGCGTTTTCCTTCAATCGCCACCACTTGATTCTCGGTGGACCGCATCGCTCGACATGCCTCAGCCTCGGAGGGGCGAACTTAAGAGTGCATATCAGCGGACGGTGCTGTGTGGCGACAGTCTCGTACGGCACCACCTTCGCATCTGTAACCAGCTTTCGATCGCGATGCTTCACAAGGATGAAGTCGATCTGTGTCTTGGTGCTCCCTCTATAGAACGACACCAGATGGGAGTCACGCTTTCGAAATACGGTGTTTGCGATGATGAGGTTATGCGAGTCCGCATACTCAAGGATTCGCTCACCATCAGCGTTACGTGCTCCATATCCGAAACCGCCGTGACAGCTGCGACCATCTTTCGCAGTCCCCACATGACCGTTGAGGTCACCTGCGATAACGACAGCGTCTTCTGACGGTACCTCTGCTGTCTTTTCATCAAGCAGGGTCCAAAACTCATCCTTGGCTCTCTCAGAGCAGCCTGCCTGCGGAGCGTATGCAGAGAAGAAATGATACATACGCTGTTCAGCAGCGACTACGACCTTCATCAAGCGGTCATTAAAACGTTCCACGCTTATAATCGCGTCTCGGAAACGTTCGGAGACGATTACACCAACTCCGCTGGTGGTCCTGGGACTGCCGCACAGAATGGCCTTGAAGCCTCGGCCTATGTCCCTCGACTTACAACAGGACCACCTCGTCTCCTGTACCGCACATAAGTCGATTCGTCTTCGCTCCAGTGCTTCTGCCAACTCGCACGAGCGGCCCGTCAACGTACCCACATTCAGCGTAGCTACGCGGGTCTTGCCTACGTTACGGGACTTTCGGACTAGCTCAGTTTCCCCCCGATGCCGTCCTCGCATCAGGGACCCTCGCATACTTCTTACACTCGCCGGGCTCTGCGAGTGCGCGTCGGCTCCCGCGGACGCCGTAGCATTATCTCGATACTCACTTAACGTCATCAACCATGTGATGTGACATGGGATCTCCATAGGCCGGCCTGTCACTAGGGCCTGTCGCCTGTACTCGAATGTCCGTGATTAGCTTAGCTCGCAGAAGCGAACAGTTTCCAGTGGCACCACGTGGAGGAACGGACATCGCCACCTACATTCGATCTCTCCATTAGAAAGAATTCTCCTCAATTTGATCTCATAAGAGATGCGATGTCGCAACATGCTTCTTCCTCTTTTAGAAGCAAATGAAACGAAGTTATGTACGCCTGATGAAATTTGCTCTCCTTAACTGCTTAAGATCTCTTCAACTGGCCCTATGTTTCAACCTTGTACATTTTAAAGAAGACGTACAAATAACGTTATAACGTTCCAAAAACCGCTTATCAAATAATTGCTTTGACGAAAAAGCTGCATTTCAACATTTGTAAAAAAAACTGAAAATATAAAAAGTTTTTCACTTTTCAAAAAAAAAACTTGGATTAAAATGCGCGATTGCGTTCAATCTGAAAAGTCTCGAAAGTATGATTTGGAGATGGGTTACTCAGAAAAGCCCAATATTTGTTTATTTATTAAATCACTTACTTATTTAATTACTAGTGCTGAACTGGTGCGTCAGGAACGCTAAAGGCAGAAGCCACATCTAAAAAAAACACGATGTGAGGAAAAATAAAAACGAACACATAACGTACTGCGGTGCAACGGTATTTTGAGACAAAGTCTATCCCGTTTTGAAACTTGAAAATAAAAAAAAGCACAGTTATTAACAAGGGAAAATATAGCAGTGTTTTCAACAGAAGTAGGTGCATGACGTTAAAGGAATGTCGTTGAGAAAATGGAGACGCTGTTCAGGTAATAAGGTTCGTCTGCATTTTTCCCAGAGAAGGAATAAATTGTACCAGACTTTCTCTATAAAATAATGTCAGCATTCTATGTACATCTTCACTGAAAGGGGGGCTGGGGCGCTATCTCCAGCGTATATGTAGTTTGTGGTGCAGAGTAGGCAATAGAGTAAATAGTGTTTACCCATAGTCCAGTTTGCGCAAATAATCGTAAAACAGTTGACTGCATTATTCAAACTCCTGGGATGTGATTGTTTCCGCTGTACTGATGACTAAAACTACTGAAGCGTAGATATATGGAGAGAGACAGAGCTCACCATATGCACATCTAAATTTCTGCCGTGCTATCCTTACCAGAAGCTTAAACGAAAAATGCATCAGCTGATTGATGAAGATGATGTAGGGCGTATTTCGTACTTTTCATTCGAGCATTGAGAGTTTAAAACATTGACAACATTGTCCGCTTAAAGGTGTGGGGAGACCCGAACAATCGATTTTTGCACGATCCAGCGCACACTTTACTTTACTTTATTCTGGACGTAGCACGACGACTACGCATAAAACAACACACAAAAACAAGCACAAACACCAGCATAATTGCCCCAGAGAACAGCAAATGACAAAACAGCATCATTACTTACCAAATGAAACCGAATAGACGTGAATCAAAAGAAAAGAAAATCAGGACACCTCTGCCATAGCCTTACTTGCCTTAGCTTTAAAAGAGCCAATAGTCAGGTTTAGGAAGTCCTCTTGAACACCTTATTTAAGAGCACAGGAACCTTATTAGAAAATAATGTGCACTGACCTGTTTCCTACAAGACGGAATCTTGACTTTCTTCCTACCACCTCTAGTAGAAGAATCTACAACTGCGAAAAAATTGGAGGAGTTGACAGAAGCTCTACCCTCTAAGAGTAAGAATTTTGAATGCCATAACGAGATCATTCCGTTGTCTTCTGAAATGCAAACTACGTAAGCCATACAACCGACGTCTTATAACTCCGTTTGGAATGAACTCATAGCTCAGTCCAGAACACCGCATAGCCAGTATACGCGTGAAGATGTTTTGGGCATTTTCGAGGAGATCAATGTCCTTCTTCCTGTATGGAGAGAACACAGTCGTACCAGTTTCCAATACAGGCCTTACATACGTCTTGTAAGCTTTGAGAAGTACCATGGAATTGCGTGTACGTGGAGCCTTAAACAGATTAAAAATACAACTGAATGGACACGCATACGCATCATTTATGCTGCGTATTGACGCTCCGGACCAATTTTTACCAGGATAAAGATGTGGACTGAGTTTATCAATTTTTCATGCAAAGTTTTGTCCTTACAGTTTACAAAATGAGATGTTAACTTTCAGGTACAAGACACAGAAGAATGGTGGTCTCGATAACTGCTTAGAAAGACTCCCGATAATTAGAGATTAACTATACCAAGGGAACTAGACCAGATCTGCCCTTTCTTAGTAGAAGCTGTGTCCGAAGATGGATGACCAGACAACAGCGACTCAGATCAAGATGAGGGTGACGAATGAAACGGTGTCACAGCAGGCTGAGGGCATTCAATAAATATAACCACGCACAGAGTAGCGGAAGTTCGATCCATATTCTTCCTGTTTGGGCAAGATCCTCCGTACGAAAACAATATGAGCATTTTATCGTGCAGTTCCAATGTCTTATCATTATGTCTGATAGCACATTTTTTGGGCCTGATAGCATTTCCCACATCGCTACGCTTTCGATTGATTTGAAAATGATAACGACAATGGGCAGTGCCATCAGTAGTGCCGCCAATCAGCCACACTCAGACATCCAGCCGCAACTGCATATTTAGGCTATTTGGAAGCTAGAGGCGGAGCCAGATTTATTAGGGCGCTGCCAGCAAAAACACTGTTTTTTCTTCGAATCATTCTATGGAAGAAAATTACTCATGGTTTGTTAATACATGTGTTTGTGTCTTGTTTTCGTGTTAGCACATTTGCTTCGTTTACGGGAGTTCTCAACGCATAAGTAAAGCTTTACCTAGCATCAGAGGGTATACCACATGCTGGCGCTGACCTCTGAAAATGCCTAAAATAACGCAAAACGATCTAAATTTTTTCAAACTGACGTTTTTTTTTGCGAAATTTGTAACATTCTAAACTACAGGTATCCGCAGCAGTCACTCGTGTAAGTAAAAGTTTCTGTTTTTTCCATGAGAGAATAGATCTGGGCTATGGGTTATTCCAGTTCCTCATTCACGCCGTATCGTGGAGGTAATTTGTAATGTTCGTTAATTAGTTTGTCTGCCGTGTGCACTCCGAATAGGCGGTCTCAGTCTGGATCTAAGCCAAGTTAACCAAGCCGTGCACCTCTCTAGTCGGCGAAATGGTGCGAGATTCTACTGGGAAGAAGGAGTCGTCGAACACTATATCGGCTGTCCACCTCAAGCCTTTAAGGGGGCCAAATTTGCATTCAAATTACCTCTACGACAATGATGTTTTGTTGCGATCAAAACTTCTAGCGCCAGGCGGGACTCGAACCCGCACCTCCCTCTAACCGGCGGGAATGCTCTGCGCCATTACACCACCGGCGCCGTTTGATCGAACGCAACATCCACACCTCGTGTGACCGATCAGCACCCACCCGTATCCGGGATGAGCTGGCCGCTGATATCAGCATGGGACCAGTTAAGCTGATGGTCTTGATAGAAATGATTCAAATCAGTTTCTTTCACAATCGCAACAAAACATCGTTGTAACAGCTTACATCCTCGGTACCAGCCAATTGAGGCTAAAAGAAACTGATTTGAATTACCTCTACGACATCTCCTAGAAGTAGCTCATATCAAATTGGAACATACTAGCACACCCTTTTGTACTTTATACATTTGTTCGTTTTCATTCACAGTTGGAGTAGTCTACTCTGATTTTTACCAAAAATACCCCTTGAGAGTTCAGTAGAAGATTGCGGTATAAAAGGAAGCTAGCTCTCAAAACGTTTGAAGGCTCTATAATATGTACGGTTGCACTTGGTTATTTTATTGCTTATAACAGCTGCTACGACTGCTATGCTGATTCTTTTTTAACCAAGAAAAAATCGATCGCTTTCATTCGTTAGGGCGTCGATTCGTGAATCGTCGAAGTGAGCTTATGCCTTTTTTTGTAGTTTCCCTTACTAGTGCTCTTTTTCAAAGTGCATTTTAACAATTAAACTTTCGTGATGACGTAATTTTGACTTGCAGATTATAAGAAACGCGCTTTGATTTGTTTCTTTTTCTCTTCTTTTCTTCTTTTCTCCTTTTCTCCTTTTAGAGCAGAACAATTCTTCCACGCCGAGTTCTGTATGTCAACTTCTCGTATCTGCATCCCTTCACCACCTATCACGGACGTGACTGAGATTGTAAGAGTAAAAATTATGTTTCTGTGGCTCCAGCTGTGTTCTCGTGCATTCTTCTGTCAAATTCTTTTAACTGAAAGCCATAGCAAGCCGCGGCGCCTGCGTGCGCCTATAAGAGCGTCCGTATCAACATTTCCTGAGCCATTTCTTCCGCATTCGACCTTATTCCCGCTGAGCCCACACAGTCTGCTTTATCACGAGGATCGCGCATTCTAGCCCCGTCGGAGGACAACGCATTATTCTTCGGTAGTATCGTTGAAATTATCAAGTTGTTCGCATTTATTCATTCACTTGTATTCACAGGTCATCGCTCCGACTATTTGTGTTGTTTATGACTTATGTAAGGTTTTTTTAAATGAAGTTTATTTACCCAAGTTTAGGTTTGTACGCTGGTGCCAGGAATTGCTTATCTAACTGTGAACGCACGAACACCACCTGGCATGTTTACTTTGGTCTAAATAAGCTCAGATGACTTTCATTAGCTACACTCGTGAGTAGGTGATCTGAGCTGAGTCTCTATTTTAAAAGCCCTTGAACGGATTCATAGCAATTGATAGAAGGCAATGAGACTGGACCTCTCCCCTTTTTAGACTTGCGCCAAACCGGATTTGGGAGATTTTAAATATATTTTGTGGTCTCCTAATTCTAGATTTCCCTCCCTATTTAAAGGCACTCATTCCATCTCCCAACCCTAAAACGACCCTAAAAATTAGAACAATTATAACCCTAAACCACTGCAAACGGAATCTAATACTGTGAGCTTATTTGTTCTTCATTCCTCTCATTGGTTTGTGTGAACCAACAACATTCTGACTATGCTGAAAGGAATACCCTCTGTTGCAGAGCGTTTAGTAGAGGTAATCTCATAAATGACCCTGAACTGCTAAATTTTTGAGTGATTTTCAGATGTGGCAGCTTTTGATACTGTTCAGTACACCGCTTTCATTTGGACTAAAATGCAAAGATATCATTATTGGAACAGCTAATGGAACATCGTTCAACTTCGTGAACACTCTTCGATGTCCAACGGAGACGAAATGGTGTATGAAGTAAGAGTTACGTGCCTTGATTGAGCTTTATTCTCTTATTTTATATTATTCAAGCTTTATTAGGGGTATTCTGAACACATCATCTCTAAATACTGGTATACGACAACGAATGAGCGCCATGATGAACATGCTAAAAGAAACAGCATCGCAGAAAAGGAAAGAGAATTTTTTAGAACAGAGACTAAGGTCGACTTAAGTGACATGAGAATTTGTCATCATTCAAGAGTGGTGAGCGATTCAAGAGTGGTATTTCTTAAACTAGAGCAAGATGCTTCAGTTTCACATCCTGAGTGAAGCATTTGGTTGTACAATGATATAAAACAAATAAGAACTATTTTGCGTATATCTAAGATAGCATTCCGATGAGAAATCTCACCATGCACAAGAGAATGAAAAAATGTAGAAGGCATAAAAGGTAATGGACGGCATTTATCAATCAATTTTGGGATGCGCCACACACTCTACTTTATGGGATGTCGCGAAGGCAATTTGCGTATATGGCCTATAAAACGACTTGCGGAGTACAAGTGAGTGCGTGGGGTGTTTCATCCTCTTCTGACAAGTCGCGTACTAATTAGCAGATTCTGGGGGACGGAAGGCTTAGTAGGCCTGAACGGGAGGATCCGAACGAAGACTGGAATCTGGTACACGTGGCAGCCGGCGCCTCTTTGACTACCACACGCCCGTCAAAAATGTATAATACTAATGTGAATTCGCTGCCGAAGGAAGGGAATTGTTTACCCTTCGTCAACTTCAGCACTCTTGCCCATTATATTCCTTGTAGTCAACCAGATTTTCCTTCGTCTTTTCTCACAACGTTAAGGTGTTTGGAATAGAATGACCAGCGAATTTCCTGACAGGAATCCCATCTACACGCTATGGAACGAGCAATTTCGAGAACAAACTTGAGTGAGATGTGGTTATGTAAATCGGGAACAGTTCGGAAGTTGATCCACATTAACCATATAATTCTCACATACAATTAGTGAAGTGTCGAGTGCTTGATGATCGAGCTTGTATTGATCTGTATTAGCGTTCTTTACTGTTTGCGGCAGTTCATAACTACTTGACCCATTCGACGAATGTGGTTGTTCATGAAAGTTGTTACATAAGCAATTTCTACGTTCTCCATTTTCAATTTATTTAACAGAAACAAGACGATTCTGTTCCATTGAAAAGGTTTTATAAAGGTGTTTTCTGAGATTTGTCTATAGCTGGAACAAAAAAAAACTAAAAACTAAAAAACAAAAACTTAAAAGGCATTCATTTTTGCTCGCTATCTTTTGTATTTGCTTCCTAATGTTGAATTCAGTTTGAAATTATCATTGCCTTATACTTATCCACGCTCAAATTTCAGCCTTAATGTCAGCTTCCAATCACCGCAATTCACCGTCGATGGGCTGTTTGGTAATTGCGAAACGAATGGATTTGTTGGATCGTTTGTTAAGGAATTAAAGCCGTTTGTGGATCTGTCCTGTAAGGTAAGTCGACTCATCCAGTATACTTCTCAACCATTGAATTGTTGACACATTTCTCCTCTCATCTGACCAACAGGAGCAAATTTCCTGAATTATGGCACAACTCTAACTTCAGTGAAAGTTGTGTAATGGAATCATTTGATGTGACTTCACTTCACACAAATGTCCAAAACGATGAAGCTTTACAGGCACTACCTGAAATGCTGGATTTGCATGTGGGGACATGAACACGTTTGGAATGTCGAAAGCGCACATCATGATTCTGTCAAAGAGTGTTTGCATTGCAATGTCTTAAAATGGTCAGGTTCATATTATTCCCAAGTAAGGGATTGGCTATGGGTCAACTATTAGCGCCGGTACTTGCTGGTCCTTTGCTTTATGAGTAGGATTGAACAACCAGTGCTCGACCGCTCACCGCTAATGTACTGCAAATACATAGATTCTGTATCGCAGATACATAGATGCTGTTTCGCAACCTCGACGCAATCCGAAATGGATGAATGTTTCAGTTTACTGAAAGAGCAATCTCCGTACATTAGGCTGACTCGAGAAACTCCGAATAATTGGCCTGCGCATCTAGACACGCAAGTGAACATGCCCAGTGAGGGAGTAGAATGGTAGCGGAACCAAGCTTAAAGAACATCCTGATTCACGCAAGGTCAGCAAACCCTACTGCTATGAAACGTGCTATTGTCAGCAATGCTCCGAATGAATGGGAGTTGCAATGTGTACAGGCGTCAAGAGACTTTACGAGTAGCTTCAGATATGGTCATTTCGGGCGGCTATAGGGTTTCAAGTCGTCATAGGAGATCTCACGCTAACTCCCATGATAGATCTCGCCCAGACAAGATTCCTCTCATCCTACCATTCATCTCCGATAGAGTCACTGCTGAAATTCAAAGAGCTATTGTAAGCGCACAATTGCAAGACGACGTTATCTTAGTGAACATTCCTAACGATAACATCAGGCGGCAGATAGTTCGAAATAGGATCTGTATTTTGGAAAACTGCGTTATTTGCCCAAATGGTAGTTTAGGCGATTGCTCAAGGCTGGAGCAATTTACCAGATCGAAGCGTTAGAAGCATTCTGGATTTTCACAAGAAATCCAGTAATGAACAACCGAAATGAGTGTCTGTCTGTTACAAGTGACTTTCTGCCGTTCATGTCTCATTGTGAACCGTAGGACCGGTGGGTGATAGTGGTGTGCAGTATGTCCCATTCGTCCCTGCTGGCTATCTGTCGTAGGCGAACATCAGCCCTTGCGGTGGATCCAATTGGTGAATTTATTTCTCCCACTTGGTCCTTCCTTTTGTGCTCGTGGAGTAGGTCCGAAATGCTGGGGTAGTAGAGCGCAAATAAAACTAATGCACCACGGAAGACGACGAGAAGTCGAAATGTCAGGCCCTGCTAAATAAAGATCTAAATAAAGACCTTGTGTTGGCACAAAAACTTGACTATCAACGATTAAAGTTTAAAAAAATCGAACGTTGGTCAAATATAGCAAATAATTATATGACAATGTAAGGACATAATAATGTGCTTAACCGATAGATGGTGCCGTGGTTTAACACAATCGGGGAAAGAGTCTGCTGTCGTGTGCATTTTGAAATGCGCCTGTTGGTTTGGGTCCACCTGAGCCAATCAACTCTTCCACCTTTCTGGAGTCGATGAATTGCTAGCATGCGTATCTGAGAAAAATAATGAAGTAAATAATTCATCAGCTGTCCTTAGTAGCAAGCTGCCGTAGAGTATAAATACGCTCTCAAACTGACTGCAGGACACCCGTAGAGGTAAAATGTGCGGCGCATTTCAAACAACAATTGAGCAGCTCAGTACTTTATTCTTTCATATTCTTATTAGTTTTTACAAGTGGCGAGTCATTTCCTCTAAAGAAAATACGACATTGGGAGTTGATTTCTATGAAAAGAAGGACTGCTGTCTTAATTGAAGCTCAAAAGATTTGAAAAGGCCAATGTTTTGAGCTTGAATTAAAACTCGAAGTATTAGGAGGGGGGGGGGCAAAAGTAATGAGACAAATTGAAAAAAAAATTTATCTCTCAATGTCTCAATTAGAACTCAACGATGCTGAGGAATGTATTTGCCATTAAGGGCAATGACCTTGCTTTCATCGCTCAGCCAACTTCCTGATCTCATCCTTCCAGAACTGCTTGGGCCTGGTGTTGATCAACTGCTCGATATGGTTGTCAAGGACTGCTTGGGTTCTTGTGTCCCTTCCGACCAGGAAGTCCTGTAGGCTTAAGAAGCAGTGGTAGTCGCATAGAGAGATGTCCGGCGAATACGGTGGGCGAGGCATGTAAACTTAGCCCGGCTGGCCAAGCTTATCCGTGGTTACTTGTTCCCGATGGGGTGCGGCGTTGTCGAAGAGGAGAACCTTTTTGAAGCGCTGCGATTGAATAAGAGCGAGTCGCCGGCCCATCTCTTCTATTTCGTTCACCATGGCCTTGGAGTTCATCGTAGTGCTCTTGGGAAACAGCTTCCGGTAAATCGGTTCATGGGCGCGGACCCAAAAACTCTGAAAGTGCTTCTCGCCGTGAACATCTCGCCGAACAAAGGTCGGTAACAGGTCACCAGGCCTCACCCAGACTCGCTGCTTGGCAGGGTTATGTTAGAAGACGTACTTCTCATCTGGCGTGAATATTGAGCCCAGGCTGCTCAGGGTTGGGAATTGGGCGAGATTTCGCGACACAGGTCGACTCGTCAGACTGGGGTTTCGGCATGAGACAGACTGGGGTTTTGGCATGCTTTTGGAAAGGGCGGAAGTGGTAACTTCTTAGATGGGCTTCGGTAAGTAGCATACAAACATACAAATACGATAAGCACGAAACCAGACTCCAGCCACGAGATATATGGACACGGCATGGGGCGTCTCATTACTTTTGCCCCCACCCCTAATAGTGCTTTAGGGGTGGAGTTATTGGCTGGTCGTGGTGGATCGAGCGAGAAACCACAAACAATTAATTACTTTTGTTCTTTTCTGCATATCAAGACGTTAACCCTTTCTCTTACATATACATATCAAGACGTTAACCCTTTCTCTTACATATACTCGTACAATAAGTCTCGCAGGTTCCTGACGAATAGCAACGGAACCCTCGCGGTCGTAGGAACCCTCGAGCTATTGGGGGGCACTGCGGTTGCTGTCCCGAACAGTAGGTGGATAGAAGGGGTAGCTCGTGTTGCCGGGCCGTTGCAAATTAGCAGTCGCCCTTCGGTTTTTTTTTATTGTGTTGCAGCGTACCTTCGCACCCCGCTGCTTAGGGAGCCAGATATCCGATATCCACGCATATCCACGTATATCCAGGTGGAAGTAAATGCATATACGCATGTGTATAATGTGTATACATAAATTATAATATACATATGTACATATACATATATACATATATATGTATACACATATACATGCATATGAATACACCATATATATCTATGTACACATGCGTATATACGTATACATGTATGTGTGTACACATATATACTCATATATATAGTGTATTCATATACTTGTATATGTGTATACATATACATGTATATATGTATATGTACATATGTATATATATGTATGCACATATATATACACATGCATGTATTTACTGCCACCTCGATATATCGATATACGTGTATATCGATATACCTGGTCATTTCAATGGAAAGCGACAATCTCACAACACTATTTTTAAAATACAAATTTATTAATGTAATCGAATTTATTACCAGTGAAGTAGCAAAATATACAAATGTGCAGATATATAAAAAATTGAGGAGTCTAAAATAAAAATAAGAGAAGACCTAAAAAATAAGAATAAGAGAGACCAAACGCATGTAAGTGAGAACCTAGCAGAGATTACAAGTGAGAACCGAGGAATGGCGAATAAGGCTACGTGGTCACTGGGAAATCATTAAATCATTGGAAAAAAATCTAGTACACACAACAACTTCAAGTTTAAAGAAAAAGCACTAGAAAGCGCTAGCGACAAACTACATAACAGTACTACATAACAATAAAATGAACATGATAATAGAGATGAAGAAAAAGAAGCAAGTTTAGAATCATGAGAAAACGTTAAACTCTACTCAATTTTTTCAACTTTCTGAAATTCGTCCCAATTTTTAGTCAACTTTTTATTCAACTTTTTGCTCATTTATTTTAGCAAAGTTTTTGTAACGCAAACGCATTTAGAACGAAATTTTGGACGAGATTTCAATCTCGAAATAGATTTATGCACAAGTACCGTCCCGTAACGTAGTGTTTGGCTAGAATTTAGGTAGCGTAACGTAAACCCGACGGAGAGGTGTGAAGACGAAATCGGAGATGAGGCACCGAACCGAGGAGGAGCGACTGGAAGAAGTTCACCTGGGAAGAAGCTTAATCGAAATGTGGATGGCGTGCGAATTTGCTGCAATGCTAGAAGCTGTACCGCTTCGGACAACTTCCCACATACGGGAACTAACTAGCGAACTAGACGAATTAACTTAACAAAAATTCGGTTTCCTGAAGCTGAGACATATAATTGAGAAATGGAAAAGTATGGAAACGCATCGATTATTGGCGAAATTCAGGCTTACGTAATCTCGAAATTAACGCCAAAAATTGCCGAATATAAAAGTCGCTACAAAATTGATTAGCGTCAAAAAATGCTAAAAAAGTGTCAGTGCAAAACTGATTAGTGTCAAAAATTTCCGAAAATAAATCTTTCTACAAAATTTGAGTAGACATAAAATTAAACACACAAGAAAGAGCAAAAGGAATACAATGAGGATGCAGAGTCGAAGGCAACAAGATGAGGAAAACGAATCGTTGAGCTCTCACATGTATTGCACTCCTCCTGAAGGGACAGCATGGTACAGTCTACTCGACGGTTTGGTCGTCGTCCTCGTCATCCAGAAAGCGGCGTGGCGGTCTGTTTCATGGTTGCGTGGCGTCGGCGTGTATTACTTTTACCTTCTGAAAAAAGATGAATTAACGAATTTCTAACCACCCTGGAAAAATTCCTCTAAGGACAGGAAGACGCACCGGAGCCGGGACTAGACGGCCGTGTTCGTCCAGCACATACTTGCGAAGATCTCTCCTAAAAATACAAGTTTGATTAAGCAGATTGATACCCCGAAGCAAATAGCAGACGACTTACAGCGCTCGTTGCAAGGCGCCCTTGACGAGCAGTTTCCAACGCCTCCGAGCGGTTTTCCGCTCCACCAGCACGGCGCTCCTCTCATCATCGGTGTTTCCCAACGTATTCCAGTAGCTGAATACAACAAATTGTATTTTTAGTTGGGAAAACTGTTAAGTTATGTAGGAAAACTAACGCGGTGGGGTGTTCCTTCAGCGCATCCACAGAACGGAGGAGTTCCCCAGCGCCAAGTCGCATGCCATCCAGGCATATTCCTACATAAATGTAGAAAGTTGAACTTGAGCAGACATAATCAAAGAGGACAGGAAGTGACATGAGGAGGTACCTATGAGCGGCTGCGCAATTTCCTGAGGGAGATCTAGCAAGAGCTCACTCTTCGCGCAAGTGTTGGAGAGGCGCACTGCGTACCTCTGGATCAGCTCCGGGGGGTCGCAAGCCTAGAAAACCGTGTTGAATAAGATTGGTGTAGGAGATTGTACTGTGCCAAAGCATGTGGAGGGAACAGACACTGCTAACCGTCTTGAGGAATTTCCTAAAGAAATCAACGCAGGACACGACGTGGTCGTTGGGCCTGCCGCGGCCAGAGCGAATCCAGGATTCCATCCACTTATTCAAGTCCGCGTTCTGTAATGTTAATCAATGTTGTTCACTTAGGGACCCCCAGGAAAGGTGGCACACCGACCTTGAAGCGGGCGTTGGGCATGTCTGCAAAATCAGTCACCCGCAGCTGAGGCAGACGCCATTGTTGCGTGACGTTTTCGAACGCCAAAGTCGTCGGCTCCGGCAGCTTCTCGTCCTCGGAGCACCTATTCATCAAGGAGACGTCGACTTCATTAAGTTGGTGCTCAATGCGGTCCAGTCTTATGAGACAGGAATCGAGCTGAGAAGGTGGATCTTTAGCGTTAGGACTAGCGCAAGGAACAAGTGTCAGTTTAACATTCTCACCACCGCCGAAAGTCCCAATGTCGTGGCGGTGAGCTCCTCAAGAACGGTGAGCCATCGTCGTCCTGTAATGTCCGCGGGCTCCGGGATGTGCGAAAGGGTTCTCGAGATATTTTTCGGCTCTTCGACATTGAGGCGTATGTCGTGCATAGAGTTCGAAACGAATGTCTGTAGTGAAATATGGTTCGGTTGGTTTTGTTTTTCTTGATTAGTAGAATAAATGACGTGAAACTGACGTTGTAGTCCGCGCCGATGTCGTGCAGATTAATTGCTCTTCCAAGAGCCCCCACGGGGAGCTTTTCCTTCGACTTCAGCAGGCGACTTGCCCGCTCAGCAAAATCTCGGGGCCCATGATAGGAGTCGTGTGTCGTCGGCGCCGTGTAGGCATCTGATTATAATGTTCATAAGGTGTGATGTGTATATGATGTGCAATATTTATATTTAACTGTGCGAATGAAGTGGAGGGAATCCACCCACCGTCATCATAATCTTTGCGACTTCTGCACGATCGTTTGCAATGCGGCGGAGATGTGGAGCCCTCCGAGATCCTCCTCTGAGAAAGAATGTGAACAGTTGCACGAAGCATCTCTTATTTTCGTATTTATTAGCATCTATTTCTTAGCATATAGTATTTCCTAGCATCTCTTATTTTTGTATTTTTGTTTATCGTTATCATGGACGAACCTTCTTTCTTAATGGCTGGGCAATGAGCGAAGAAGCTTGAGAAGAGGTCAGCGAACTCGGTGGTGCTTCCATCAGAGCCTCCAGTGTGTCCTCCGTATCGTTCTCAAATAAATCGTATTCGGAGTCGCTCGATAAAGTAGGAATCGTCCTCGCTGGCGTTCTCTGTGACTGCGTTCTCGAATGGGTTGCCCGTGGTGTTGACGTGCGCCTCTGGACGGGAGTCCATGGTGGCATTCCGACCATGCTCGATACCTTCTGCTCCGGTCTTTTAGCGGGTCGCATATCTAACTCTAGGTAATAAAGGACATGAGACGGAGCATGGTGCCACCCACTCAACAAGAAACTCGCATTTCCGTTCATGGTTGTTTCTTGCAGAGTGGGAAGCAGCAAATTCTGTCTCATATCGTTAATCGTCAGCGACGAAAGATATAGAAAAGATATGAAGGCGTTAACTTGTCAACTCTCAAAACACAAATACTAACGGGGATAGAAATGCTTCATCACGGTATTTGAGAAACAAATAAATGCTCTCCAAAGCGAATAGTGACCGCTGGCGAGTAAACGATGTTTCTATGGAATCGACGAAGAGCCATGGCATCAGACTCGTCCAGCGAAGAGAATCGGACGGTGGAATGCACCGGGAAGTACCACTCAGCGCTTAGAATTTTCGCAGGCGGGAACCTGCGAAGAAGTCAGTCAGACCAGATGAGACAGAGCAAAAATGGGAACGGATTGAATGCCGACCTTTTCTTTTCTCCAGCTATAGCGTCACTGAGTTTAACGAAATCTCGATGACCCGTATTTTCGGCTTCGCGGCGGAGATCGTGAATGAGCTTCTTCTTCAAGACGAAGCTGAAGAGCAAAGTGCCATGAAAATTGCAAGGGACCGTATAATTGTATTAATTAACTACTTTACTTTTTGACTATAGTCTCTTCGCAATTCCTTGCGTCCTGAAAAACTCGCAGCTGCAGTCTTCGATGCACCGATTCGAAACCACTGGACGTCCAGTGAAAAACGGACCCACATTCCGACATGTCTTCCAGAATGGAGTGGTCGATGAAACACTGAATTCGATATCCTCATCGTCTTCAATCCACCACCCCAAGAGGGTCGAAAAGCAAGGACCTACGTGCGCTTTTAATGTGAACAACGTCTCAGATATCTCTCGCCATATGAATTTCATCCCGTAGGCGATCCGCCTTATGTGGTGCACGTCATCAGGTCTTAGTGCTGTGGATCTTTGCAGGAGACGTACAAGGATCCAATACCCCAGAATGCCAATGCTTCCGATGGTTCTCGTGCAAAGGTTCATCGCTCCAACGAGCGGGAAAACAACGAAGGAGATCTGAAGTGACCGGACTCTAACTTATTGCTTGTATCGCTATCAACGCTGCTTTCGACGTTGGCCTAGCAACAAATAAAATCAATACGTTTTGTCACCAGTAGTTTCATTACAACTCATCCCCTTATATTTTCCAATGCCGAGCTGCAGCCTTGGAGGATGGACGCTTGAAAACTTTTGCGCTTCTTAGAAGCTGAAGCACCAAATCAATGTCTTGCGATTCTGTAAGTCTCACAATGATCTCTTTGATGACCTACGAGAGACCTATGACCTGGCCGAGAACCACCTCCGACGACGGACACCAAAACCGAGATGACGGAGACCGATAGCGAATTAAGACGAATTGCGACGATTTCCATCGGAAGCATATAATCATAACAACGAACGATACAAACTCAACATTCATAAGTGGAGACAATTCAATCTAAATATTATTTCTCTCCTTACGGGTTATAATCCTCCCTGCACTTTGAGGTCCTCGTTGTTCACAAAACTTTAGTTCAATTGGCTGTTGCTGTGTTGTTCATTTTGCTTTTTTTTTACTTCTGTTTCTTTCTGCTGTGTCGTGCTTTAAGTTTTTTTGCGTTCTTGTTTGTGCTGTTTAAAGGTACGTCGTTGTTGTTTCTGTTGTTTAATGTTAAGTTAGTGTTAATGGCATCAATCGCAATAACAAATCATGCACAGAACAAAATCATAAAAACAGTGGGAAACAAGGAAATCGCAAAAGCTAAAGTAAAACGATTGAATCCTAAAACGAAAACAAGGCGCAATAGTAGTCGGGGGAGGGGGGTTACCTTAGAAAAACGTCACTAAAACACGAAAAAATAATGACACACTACTAGGGCGAAAAGCTCCCCCCCCCCCCCCCCCAACTAACATAGCACCTAGTGCGATGGCGGCAACAACGCCATCATCACATCTTAAGTTAAGTCGCCACCCACACCGTTTCCGAACCAGTTCACATCAACATTAATATCCGAATTGTCTCTTCTCCTAAGGCTCCCGTCACTTAAATCGCCATCGCCATCCACGCCGTTTACGAACAAGATTTTTCAGACGAGATTTCCCCCACTCAGCTACACTTCCTTCTTCATTGTGAATGTCAATTCAAAACAATTCAAACAATTAAGTTTGAACGTAAACGCAATTGCTAGTTCACAACAAACCCATAGCGGTCCAAAGTGGCTCGGGGAAAGGGAGAGGGGAGGAGTGGGAAGGACGAGGGGGAAGGGTGATCCTCCAGCAGAAAAGGGGCAGGGAGCTGTAACTGCGGGTCGGCGAACATCAGAAACATCAAAAAAAGGACGTCTTCTAACCAACGAGGAAGCTGCGGCGCTCCAACGAACAGTTACAAACATCAGAAGCATCAAAAAAGTGCGTCTTCTAGCCAACGAGGACTTTGCGGCTCCAACGAACACTCTTACATACATTACATACATTCGAAGTACTCAT
>CANDYH010000469.1:0-14338 GCA_947396885.1 Heligmosomoides polygyrus polygyrus | reverse complement strand
CTAAAACTGTTCTGCAAACTCTACTCTGCTGATGGCGCTATGTGACAACGGAGGGGTTGGCAAAATTCATCGAATCACCTAGGATGCGACTCAGCACATCCTAGGTGATACGTTAAAAGGGAATAATTCCCGGAAACAATAAGGAAATTTTTAAAAAAGCACTCACCTACGTCACTTTACCGGAAACTTTAAAGGGCGTGCTCCTACTATCGGACGTGGGTCCTACAGCGAATATGATATTGCACGAGGAGAGAGAACGGAGGCGTGGAGTGCGCGAGACGGCGCGACGAAAAACCATTCCAAGCGGAGGTTGCCCGGCCGCGGTGTTTTTATGTTTTTTTTGTTTAGAGTTTTTTTT
Source organism: Heligmosomoides polygyrus polygyrus (assembly GCA_947396885.1). NCBI lineage: Eukaryota > Metazoa > Nematoda > Chromadorea > Rhabditida > Heligmosomidae > Heligmosomoides > Heligmosomoides polygyrus. Next base: position 13,980 of record CANDYH010000469.1, on the reverse strand, counting down.
TTACTTGTGTATGATGTGGGAGGGAGGGAGGAGGTGAGGCGCGCCGAGGGGGGTTGGAGCGAGGGGGGGGGGGTGGATTCGGAAGTCGGAAGGAAAAGGAGGCGCGCCGAGGAGGATGGGGGTGAGGGGGATTCAGATTTGGGCAAGGGAAGGGACTCCGGGGTGTGGCCGAGTTACGCACCCGTGTTTAAATTGCCTACACCCCGGAGTCCCTTCCCTTGCCTAAATCTGGAAGCAAATTTAAGCCAATATGTGATCGTAAACTTAAACCTGGATTGATTCCAGGTGAAATGTCTGCTGCCGAGAAGCTGGAAAGCCTGAAGGACCTAACACTGTTTGGTTCCTGGGGAGAAATAGATCGGATGACCACGGAGGAATTCGACCAGTTTTTGTCTGAAAGGGGCCTTTTATGGAAAACAAGGAAATGCCCAAACTGTCGTCGTCCGCGCCCAATTTCCCGAGAAAAGGGTCTGAGTGGGAATGACGTAAAATTAAAATTCGAATGCAATCGAACCGAAGTTATTCTTGCTGTGGCAGTTGATAGCGAAGAAATACCCAATATCAGACTAGGTTAGTGGTACCTCTATCTCCTCTATTTACAGCTATTTATGATTTTTAAGGTAATTTCTAACCCTCAGGCTTAGGTTACTTAGGTCACTCGGACGACCCCCCCCAAGCAACATGGAGGACCATTCCGGTTAAATGGTAAGTGGTTTTGTATTGCTTACATAAATGTCTACCTAGGCATATATATTTTTTCAAATTTTGCCAACCCCTCCGTTGTCACATAGCGCCCTCCTGATATTTCGCTATGATCACCTTAATTTAAGTCTGGAAAAGATGAGGAGAGATTGAGAATTTGTTCATTCAAGCACATTTCCATAGTACAATTTACAAATTTTCATATTTTTGCCGTATAAAACGAATTGGAAGAACGAGACAAAGGATGCGTAAAACAGCCCAACTAACCGTATGGAGACATTCATGAGTTACCCTTGGAGGGAGAGATGTGAGACTCATTCACCTCTTATTCACTCACATTTGTCTTCATCGAACAACTTGCCCTCATTTTTTCAGTTTCCATTGTTGGGTGGTTTTAGAGATCAATCGTCAGGTTTTCTTTTTGAATTAAGACTGTGACCAAACAGAATGATCCTTGGATGAATGGCTCCTCCGACACCTCTTGACTTTTCTATGCTAAGATGACTCAGCCGAATAAAGTCTGCATAACAATCTTGGTTTCGCAGCTTCACACGATACTCTTGTTCGACAGTATCCCAAGATCTAAGAACGTGGAATAAGATGGATGAAATACCTGCTTTCTACAGGCTAGCCACTACAAGCCATTGTTCACTCCAAATGCACATGCAGAGAGATATGAAAACTAGAAAAGCAGAAGTAGAATGTCCCTAAAAGGCAATCTTAAATTAAAATGAAGTTCCAACATGCGCAGCGGGGAATCGGTTTAGTACATTTCAATTGCACTACTTAGATTTTTAATAGAGAGGATCAATGTCTTAGCATTACGGAGGTACCACCAGTACCAGCGTACAGAAAATACTTTCAGAGAATCGTTTCTATAAACACACCTCAACAATTTGTAGGAGCGTAGCTTTCTCCACTCATTTAGATGGAACCCGTGCCCATTTTGCTTGTATTCATTACTGCTCAGCGGTGTGTGTTTAATGCGTTACAACAGTCTATCAGTAAAAACTAAAATACCATTGCCGAATGCTACCTACATACTGCGTTCGTGGAAAAGAACGCTAAATTCGGCACTAAACAGCTCATCTTGTAGCCAGGACCTCCACTTGTGACCGTCAGTAATATTATCAAGGCAGCTTGTATGCATTCTTGGTCTGCATATGGCTTGTGGTGAAAAGCTCATGAAGAAATCAGCCCATACTAGGTTTCATAGATGTATGGTATAAATGAACGACCCTGGAAGGATAGAAGTTAGACGTCTTTCCAACTACGTCATCAGTGCCTGAAGTCAACCACCTTCTAGATTTAAATGCTCTCTATTGTTGCTCGTGATCACTCCTATGATTGTATAGCTTACACAGCCATGCCCAAACCTGGGTATCAGCCAATTTGTTGTTCGTTATCCGGCCCAAAATTGCCGGATAACGAACAACAAAACGGATAGGCCAAACCCTCCCGGAAACCGGATAACGGATAACGGATAATCCGCTCATCCCTGGCATGCATGTATATACAGTCCCAGAATATATGTATGTATATATACATTGCGTTTCAAAAGTATGTAGCCACCTTGAAATTGATAATTTCATGTTTCGCGTCTGTTTCTACGAACTGGCGTTAGCCGCATTGGATTCCCCGTAGGCGAAAATAGCTAGATTGCTCTTTCCAGAAAACGCTTGATCTCCGGCAAAAACTAGGCGTTTTTGAATTTTTTTTGTTTGTTTCAAAAGTATGTAGCCACTCCAGAATATCGGGCATTTTTACACTCCTATTCAAATTTTGCGCTCTTTTTGGCATGAAGTTCTTGTCATAAATAGCCAGCTTGACCTGTTCTTCAAAAATAACCACTATGCCAGTCCGTGGACGTGTCCTGACTATCGAGGAACAAGCTCAGATCCGAGCGCTCAAGGATGTTGGCTTGACAAACCGCGCCATTGCTCGTCAGCTTGGACGTTCACAAGATGTGTCGACCACTTCCTTCAAAATCCCAAGTGTTATCGGTCTGCACCTGTACCGGGTCGTTCGCGTATGATTTCGAGCCAGAATCGTCGACGAATCAGCCGCATGGTGTCGAACTCCACATGGAGCGTCAACCAAGTTCGCGCTGAGACGGGTCCATCTGCATCAAGAACAACGATATGGCGTTGTATTCGATCGAATGAACACATCTGCAGACAGACCATGCAGAAAGCACCTCATCTCACGAACTTCCACAAGCAGACGCGACAGGAGTTTGCCCGCAAAAACATGGCACGCAATTGGAAAATGTAGGAACTTTCTGGTTTCGTCGACGTCAAGAATTTCGCATGCTTATTGCCTCGGGTCATCTTCGGTGACGACAAAAAATTTAATCTGGATGGTTCCGATGGTTACCGGTATTACTAGAGAGATCTACGACAGGCTCCCATCACATTCTCTCGACGGAACTTCGGAGGCGGGTCTCTGATGACATGGGCAGACTTCTGCACTAGAGGGAAGCTGAAGCTCAGATTCCCATCATGTCGTATGGACAGTCTAGGGTGTCAAGCCGTACTGGAGTGCAGCCTGCTGCCCTTCCTAACGGGGAGAAAACGGCAGACACATGTTCTGCAGCAGGACAACGCAGCAGTTCATGTGTCCAAAACGACCACAGACTGGCTCCAACGTAATCGAATCCGAGTAATGGAATGGTCAGCTTGCTCACCTGACCACAACCCAATGGAGAACATGTAGGATATCTTGGTCCGGCAGGTCTACTTGAATAACAGGCAGTTCAACAATGTTGGGGAGCTGAAAACCGCTATTTTGACTGCCTGGGACAACAGCGGTGACGAAGTGATCCAGAATATATATATATATATATATATATATATATATATATATAATTTCAAAAAAGATCTATTTTTGTAACTAATTATAACATGTTTTGTATGAAGATAGAGGCGAAACAAAACATGTTTAAGTTATTGTTAGCTGTCGTTGTTTCAGATGATGTTGTTGTCCTTTGTTCAGAATTGTTGTGTCATTGTATTTTATATTATTGAAGAGCTTAAAGTAAAATATCAATAAAATATTAAATTAAAAATAAATTTTGGTGGTACAGTAATTATCTAAACACTTTTACGTATAGATTTTCACCTAATTCTACTGAATCCAACTAGAAAAATAACTACAAGGCTCTGGCCTGACATCATGTCACACGGTCCCACGCGGCCAACGTATTAAAAAGATCTGACTACAATTTAACAATTTTAAATGGTCGGCTCACCAGACGTGTTTCAAGACCAACTTGCCGCCGTCTACCGATATGCTAGAATGTGACCTAGACTCGCTGACCTGCTGGGAATGCAGTAGCTACCTGCCCGTTATCATTAGTCTGCCTAGTTGTACACCTTCGACGGGCATTACGATATAGTTGGACTTGTCCAACGATCGACAGTCCTACTTTGAACGTGTGAGGCACATCCTGGGTGAGATCGACTGGACACCCATTCTCGACTAGTGGACTGGTGCCATCATATGCTCTTGTAGCTGCTTTATTTATGTCTAGTTGTGAGGGTTCATTTACCATGTAGCCAAGGGTCCTATCAAAAATCTGCAGAAAATACAAAGAGTCGCATATAGAGAAGGCAACTGATGAATCTCTTACTGAACACGTAGTTGGCAGCCTATAGTGGAATATATGCATAGGGAAAGTTGGGAAGATGATTGATGCCAAAAAAGGAATGAACACTAAAAATGCAAGTCCGACAAGCCACTGGAATCGAACACCTTCCCCTGCACCTATGAACAACCACTACTGCCCGCTGAGCCACCGAGTTGCTTGCACCGACATCTTTCACCATCTCCCTTATCTCTACGTAGGGTGCGCACAAACGTGTTAGGTGCCTGCTAACAGTGCAACTCAATACTGGACTTTCAGGGGCCCTTAACTCCTTTGGTTTAAGTACTTCGCAAAAATGAAACCTACCTTCCCACCAGGGGTGCACATTTAGTAGTTGACGATTTAACGAAACTGACGAATTAATTGCATTTTTCGAAAACCTTGCTTAACGACTTAACGGAAATTTTTAGAAATTTAACGGAATTTTTGACGGGCTTTTTTCTCAGTGAGTTTATCATATTTTCCCTCAGGTTGCAATAATGTTGCAGGCATGATCCTCACGATAAGGACTGTTCATGAAAAAAAGTATTGAAATCAACAAGAATATTTTAATGTTTTAATGAATTTGTTTTGAGTTTTTGGAAGTAGTGCATTTTGGAGACGCGTGTAGCGCAGTCGGATGAGGTGCCGGCTGTCGCATGCATCCGATGTCAGGTTCCTGGTTCGGATTTTCGCGCAGGCCATTCAAGCTTTCCATCCCTCCGGGGTCGGAGAATTGGTACCATACTTGTCTGGGAAGGATAAATAGCCGACTTCTTCATCGGCTGGCCACTGCAAGTCATTGTGTCTCCAAATACGCATTCAAATCGCCTCCACAATATCCCGTAGAAGTAGAATGCATGGTGCTTCTCAAAGGAGATTGAGTAACGCCGTCCTTTATCCTTATCATTTTGGAGCTAGAAATTTCTTTGCCGATCTCCTAAGCAAGTCAACGAATCCACAAAGATATTGGTCTAACCTCCTCGTAAGACATGCCTCTGCTCACCTGGCGTTGCTTATCTTAGAATACATTTGCTCACTACCTGGAATAGTCAAGACGGATGGAATGTTTTCGGCCGCTGGACGTATTCTAAACGATTTAGAAAAACTCTAGGAGCAAAAATTAGGAGAGCTACTTTTCCTGAACTTTAACACGTTGTTGACGTGTCACACTTTTTCGGCAGTGTGGGACCGTGTGACATGTCGTGCCACGGTGCCGTCGTTGGAAAAAATGGATTGGAAAAATGGACCGTGCACCAGGCACTCGAAAATCGTGCGTTCGACAACGTGTTAACATTCGACTGATAAGCTTTTAATTGTAATTTTTACTAATTCTTTTTATACTTAATGGACTGGTGCTCGCATCGAGATTGTATATGCCTGTAGAACAGTCCGACAAAAGAACTAGGAAAGGGAGAACTCGGGGTACCTGTCCGATTACACATTGAGATACCTTGTCGATGATCATTTTAAATGATAATTCCATAGTCGCTCTTATTGCAGACCCTGTAAATAATTTGTTGCTGAAGGCTTGTTTACTTTTCTGTGTTTGTTGAAGTTGAGTTGTTTATTTTACATTGATGTGTTACACTCTATTCCTTGAACGTTAGCTGTTGACCTCTTGAATTTGAAACCAATAAGGGTTTTCTTGATTATTTTTACTTGGTAAAAATAATAATGGTTTGCAGCAAATTATATTTTTTAACGAAATTTAACGAATAATTTCCGTTAAAAAATCGTTTAAAAAATTTAACGCACCGAATTTTGTGGGCACTCCTGCTTTCTACTATTTCAAGGGTTTAGATTCTCGTGGTGGTATTCATTCTCGTCATTCACACATATGCTTGAGAGAGTTCCCTGGTTTTATGCAATTCATTCATGAAATTTCGATTTACTCCTGATTTGGAGATTACGAGATTTAAGGCATAAAGATCAAAGACACGAAAATCGGGCTGTTCCACTTTCACTATAATGGGGATAAACTCTTCTAGTTTTGAAGACGTTTTATATTTCGCACAGTTTTTATAGTTCTATAAGTTTTCCCTAGGTATCACCTCACCTGTATCACCTGTCGTCCCGTTGATCATCGACTTGTTCGAGCGGGCGCCAACAGCGTCTCCATTCGTTCCTCTCGCGTGCCAGAGTGCTCCAATTGATCCTCTTCGCTCAAGGGACACGAAGAGCGTTATATCGGTCGTTCAGGGCTTTCACGAAGAAGTCCGACCAACGCGTTGGTGGGCGTCCTGGTGTTCCCTTGACATCCCACGGAATCCAGTCGGTAACGGCTCTTGTCCAGCGGGTGTCTGCAAAGCGCATTACGTGGCCGGCACAGCTAATCTTCGACAACTTGACCCACGCGACAGCGTCTCTGATCCTCAAACGTCGGCGATGCTCGGAACTCCGGAGGCCTTCTCTCACTTGCGTGAGTCGTGTCACTCCGAGCATCGTCATCTCGATTCCACGCTGCGCGACGCTGATCGCGTGTTCATCCTGCTTTCGTATAGCCCAGGTCTCTGAGGCGTATGTTAGGGCAGGAAGCACAGTGGAGTCGAATAGGTGGGCACGGAGTCGGACGTTCTTCGTCTTCTTCGCGACTTCTTCGACGCTCTTGAAAGCTCCCCAAGCCGCTCTTTTCCTCCTGCTCAGCTCTGGTGCTAGGTCGTTGGCCATGTTGACTTCGCGACCCAGATACACATAGCTGGAGCATTCGGAGATGTTCGTTCCGTTGAGCGAGAATGGGGCATCAGAAACTTGTCCGTTCTTCATGAACATCGTCTTCGTAAGATTCAGCTGCAGTCCAACGTTCCCACATACACGATCGAAGTCGGCCAGCATTCGCTCCGCCTGGCTGATGCTCGGTGTTATGAGCACGATGTCGTCAGCGAAACGAAGATGGTGCAGCTGCTGGCCGTCGACCTTCACTCCCATGTGTTCCCATTCCAGTTCGCGCATGACGTTTTCGAGGGTGGCGCTGAAGAGCTTCGGGTATATGGTATCCCCCAGCCGAACCCCTCTCTTTACGTCGATGAGGACGTCCTTGTAGAATGGCGAGATCTTGGTCGTGAATCCACTGTACAGCTCTCGAAGGACTCTGATGTACTGAGTAGGAACGCCCTGAGTGAGCAGGGCTTCGAGGACCGCTTCAGTCTCGACGGAGTCGAATGTCTTCTTCAAGTCGATGAACGTAAGGCACAGCGGCAGCTTGTACTATCGCGACACTTCGATGAGCTTCGTAATGGTGTGTATGTGGTCGATCGTGCTGATTCTCTCCGAAATCCTGCATGCTCGCATGGCTGTCCTTCGTCCAGCGTTCAGCCGATCCTATTCAGGATAACTCGAGTGAACAGCTTGTAGACTACGGACAGCAGGCAAATCGGGCGATAGTTGCCAATGTCGTGCACGTCTCCCTTCTTGTACAGCAAGACGGTTCTGCTGGTCTTTCATTGAGATGGAACCTTGCACTCCGACAGGTAACGTGTGAAGAGCCGCGCCAGGGTGTTGATGAGCGCTGGCGGGAGGTTCTTCAGGTGTTCGGGTCTGATCCTGTCGGGACCGGGTGCTGTACGTGCTTCACCGACGAGATGGCGTGTCGGATCTCGGAAGGGAGAACAGAGGGGACGACGTATCCATCCTCCGGAAGATGGCATGTGGGCAGGTGGACGTGGCTATCGAAGAGATCGGAGTAGACGTCGTGGATGACCTTCCCCGTGGTTCCTCTGGAAGAGGTGACGGTTCCGTCGGGACGTCGGAGAGCGGTCATCTTGGTCTTGAAGTTGGCGAAGTTCCGGCGGGCATTGCGGATGCTCATCCCTGCCTCTGCAGCTTCAGCCAACACTTCCGCCCTTCTCTCCTTAAGATCCTCCTTTATCGCCTCTCTGCATAGCCTCGCAAGCTCGGACGTCAGTTGGTAGTTGTCTGACGCTCGTGCTGCTCCACGCTGGCGTATCAGCTCGAGAGTTTCCGGAGACAGACGTCTCTTGGTGGTCTTCAACCTCTCGGCTCCCTTAGCACTATCGTGGAGATGGTGCACGAAGCGGTCGTATTCCTCGTCGACGTTGTCCATGACGGCTTCTTCCCAAAGGCCGGCAAGAGAGGTGTAGAGGTCCCAGTTGATGGTCGTTCTGGGACTCCTCTTCTTGAACTTCGCGGCCTTCTCTCCTTGACGCGAAAAGCGAAACCTCGCGCGAAGGAGGCGGTGGTCCAATCCCGTGTAGAACTTGGGGACAACGGAGACGTCGGTCAGGCAATACTTGCGATTGAAAGATGATGTGGTCGATCTCGTTGTGAAACTGGCCACCGGGGGATTCCCAGGTCCATCGTAGAGAGGGAGGCTTCTGGAACTGTGAGCTTCCATGGATGGTCTTGGTCGACATGATAAACTCAGACAGCCTTTCACCTTGCTCGTTCCACTCCAAACCGTGGGTTCCGATGTGAAGTTCTTCCGGCGACCTTCGCGGTCCGATCTTGGCGTTGAAGTCGCCGACGATCACCTTGTAGAAGGTGTTATCTTCCTTATAGAACTTCTCCAGCTCCACGTAGAAGGCTTCGACCTCTTCGTCGTCGTAGTCGGATGTTGGGGCATACACGACGAATACAGTCAAAGCTGGCACGGAGCCACATCGCTTCAGTCGCAGACGTCCGATTCGGGTTGTCAGAGACTCGTACGAATCGATGTTCATGGCCAAGTGCGTGTTGACGAGGACACCAACACCGCCTACTCCCCTGCGGTCGCATGTTCCGAGGAACAGTTCTTCTCCGAAGTCGTAAGCGGTGTGTAGGGGTGGTGTCTTCTCGTTCGGTCAGTCCGATGACGTCCTACTTGATCTTCCTGGCTTGCATCATTAGGTCCTCGACGGATGCTTCCGATGCAAGTGTGCGGGCGTTGTAAGTACACATCGTCATCCTAGTCCTTCTCAATTTGCGCAGCCTGGTTAGGCCCTGAGATTTTAGCAGCCTCTCCGTACACGTCCTTCCCATCGCTGCAGAAATGGGGGCTCTTTCGGTGTCAGGGGAATGAGGCCCTTTAGTGCTGCTGTGTTTGACTTCCATACAACACGGATAGCTAGTCAGGCTCTGTCGTGCGGGCGAAGACCGGGCGAGACTTAAGGCGGCCTCGAATCGCCTTACATGTACTCCCAGTCTACCGAGTGCAAGCTTTTGGCCGGGCCGACACAGTTACAATCCGCACAGTCACGGACACATCCATGCACATTGTGCACAAACATGCCGCTCCCACGCACAAGGAACGCGTCGACCCGACACAGCAGGAGCAAGGAGTTCATACCCTGCATCCCACCTGCGTCTCTGGGCAGTACACGGTCGCATTTGGTTCGCGTTTAATTCCCCTATCCACCACCCGGGGACGCGCCACGTGGCCCTGCGACAAGCGGCCTGAGATCCCTCTTAACAAGAGAGCCCGAAGGCTCTCTATCGAGGGAGATCCGTGGTTTCTCTAGGTAAGCATATCAAAACCTCCTATCAAGTCATGCAGTGAATAACTTGAAAACATAAAGTACTAGAGCGGCGGAAACTTTTGGCTCGACCAAACATAAAGGAAGAGCTTATTAGAAGATAGCCAAAAGTACTGCTACCACAGCGATCCTCTCCTCATCGTTCACAGTACCTAGAGTTACTACTTCACCATATGAAAGCACCTATGAAAACAGTTGGAATTTCACCCTTCCGCTTTTTAACACCTTGTCGGTACCACAGCTTTGAAAAAAATAGAAACTCACGCTAGGTTGATGTACTGACTCTTGCAGCTGATGCGTAGAACGCCGCTGTTCAGAGCTACATTTGCCGAGTAGAGGCCGCTTACGACTGTACACCTTGGAGGACAATGTCGCAGGAGATGACCAATTTGAATCATTGTTCATTTGAAAGCTTCTTCTTCTATAGCATTTGTTCCTAAAACGGAAATATCGGACACGAAAACACTAGCAGGTCAATTGGTCTTCGCACAAACGAAATAATTGAGATTCGCTAATAATGAATGACGATCTATTAGATGTGAGCGGGGAATGACTCCATGTGCACCTAGAGCAGTTCGGTCACAGTTTTTCAAAGTGTAAGGGTCATGCTGTCACTCATTCACATTACACGTCGTGCAAAAACTGCTAATATCATGTTCATCTTTATCGCCATAGGTATCGCCATGCTGCAGGAATTATCAATAGAGGGTAGAACCCTATTTTAAACAATGCCTCTGATGGATGAGCACTCCACTTCTACGAGATGTCCTGGACGCAATTTGAATGTCTAATTAACAAATGCAATGACTTGAGGTGGCCACCAGGGCCGGATTCGTCGACGACTTACAGCGATTTAACAGAGAAAATACAGCCGAAATCCCTGATAGCGTGGCGAAATGTTTCACCATATCGTTTGATAAGCCGCGATATCAGGGATTTTGGCTGTATTTTCTGTTAAATTGCTGTAAGTCGTTGATGAATCCGCCCCCGGATGAACAAGTGCCTTAACCAGCCATTACTTGCTAGACAGAAGGTAAGGAAAGTGCTTGCCTATATAGTTAACATATGATTTTCCAAGGATTGTACGGCGAGAACTCTAGCAGTGGTGGAACTATGACCGATCATTCTGATCGTGAGATGATTAGAGAAAAGTAATTCATGTTGACTGATGTCAGTCACCACCCAAATAATTCTATAGTGTGGTGGAAAACAAGGAATGGCGTAAATAGGGTCGGGGGAGGGGTCACCATAGCATGCGCAGCGTGCAGACGTGGCGGGGTCGAGCGTCCCCCTCGTCCCTGACCAGGACACCCCCAACCAGGGATGAGCGGATAATGAAATTTTGAAGCCGGATAACGGATAATTTTGCTCGGAAATGGCCGGATAACGGAAAAACGAACAACGAACAAACAATAAAAATTAAAACTCGTTTTAAATTACTCTAATTTCAAAAAAGATCAAGAGTTGAAGCACTGTTAATTTACAAGCCATTCCTAGACATTTTGACAGTGTTTTTTATACGTAGCGCAGTCGCCAGATTAGCGACACCCTAGGCGATTTTCTGCCGATCAGAAGGGAGGCAAAACAAAAAGAGCAAAGTTCCTGCTTTTCGCCTGTTTTGAGAGGGTTGCTTGAATTGTTCTGTTGGTACTATTGTACTTTTGGTACCCCACCTAATCTTGTTCAAAATGGGTCTACTAGGGGTAGTCTGCCATGGGAAGAACGAATATCATAGTCGTTTTTTGCGGAAATGCCTCATAAGCCCGCTATATCAAGTTCGAATCGCCCAAGGCCTTGTGAAATAGCGGTAAGAGGCGCAGAGACTCCTCCTCCTAAAACACGCGACCGTCTCCCCGGAGGGGGGGGGGGGGAGGCATGCCGTAGCGTGTAGACGGGACGACTAGCTACATTCAGCGAATGTAAGTGCTGTCCTATATCCTCTTTTCGATTATTACAAATCCGCGTCTTATTTGCTTTCATATTGGCAAGGGAGGGAACTCCAGGATGAAGACAATTTTAACACGGGTGCGCTAGTGGGCCTACATCCCGGAGTCCCTTCTCCTACCCAAATCTGTGCTCTCCTCCGCTCACGCGAAGGAAAGCAAAGCACAGTTTCAAGGCTTACAACCTGGCAACCTCCGCTGCAGGCTAGAGGCGGCGAAATAGTGCGCATCGATAGGAGGCGGAGTCTCTGCGCCTCTTACCAGCGCGCGCTATTTCGCAAGGCCTTGGGCGATTCGAACTTCATACAGCGGGCTTATAAGGCATTTCCGCAAAAAACGACTATGATATTCGTTCTTCCCATGGCAGATTACCCCTAGTAGACCGATTTTAAACAAGATTTAGTGCGGCACACTAAGTACACTAGTACCCTTGACCTTGTTCAATGTTACCTTCAAGTATATAATAAAGAGTGGCGGTAACACATTACGGTCAAAAACCTTTCACATAAGTCAAGAAATAGGGCTTATTTAGTGTCACAACCGTATGTCGTCTACCATGTATTCGAAAACTGTGAAGCAGTAGCCTGGTATGGAACTAATATGGATCCATGTGCACCTAGCATTTATTTATTTATTCAATACATTCGCGATAAGCGCAAACGCCAGAAAAAAGTATTACAACAACAGAACAACGTGAAGAAACCTAAAGCGAATCGAACACATGTAAAGCAACTAAATGATGATACACGTAGAGCAAATCAAGCCAGTGTCAGATCTGTGACTAATTAGTTCATGAATAAAGAGCCTGGTTAGCCAAACCAAATAAAACGGGAAGACTGTAAAGTGTTAAACTTCATAACTCAACTGCGACTTCTTAAGAGATCGCTCAAGCTGACCTAGCGAAAAGGAGGACGGCATACATTTCGTCGCCTTCAGGTATGCGCTGGCTGCTCTATGCGGAAAAAGCGACACCTTCAGCTTATTCCTAGGCCGACAGATGATAATCTTCTCCAGCTCCCCCTTAGTTCTTTTTTTAGTTTTTTTTGTTTTTTTTTAGTTTGAGAAACACGCAGATTAAAGAACTTAGAGCCTCCGAGGCGCGAGTAATGAATTAACTTATAAACCCTACAAATATCAAAAATTTTCCTGCGAGAAGCCAATGTGTGAAGACCCAGGTATTTATTTCTTATCGATGCTTTAGGTACCTTAGAGTAAAGGAACCCGCCAATGCGAATAAGAACCTTGCGAGTGTAGTTATTCTGTACCTTTTCTATAAGGTTTATAAGAGTTTTCTTACTGGGAAAAAACCGAGGTGGATGACTCCACCAGCGGTCGAACGTAAGTCTTATAAGCCCTAAGCAACACACTCTTATTCTTGGTGGTAAGGCCCTTGAATATCTGATAGGTCCTATGCTGAGCATGTCTGCAACAAATGGTCACATGCTCCGAGAAATCAAGCTTGGCATCATAGTGGAACCCTAAGTCTTTGACAGAGCTCACGGCCGCGATAGGGAATTTGTCAATGAAATATTCTACGGTAGGTAGGGGTGACTAAGGCTGCCAAGGTCGTGATCGCCGATTTCGCCCAAACTTCGGCTATGGGGTTGTTTGGGGTGCTGATCACGAATCTGAGATCCGTTTTCAAAATTACGGCCGATTACGGTAGGTTACGGTAGGTACGGGTGACTAAGGCTGCCACGCCGATTTCGCCCAAACTTCGGCTAGGGGGGTTATTTGAGGTGCTGATCACGAATATGACATCCGTTTTTCGTTTTACGCTGGAGTACGGTAGGTTACGGTGAGTAAGGCTGTCGAGGTCATAATCACCGATTTCGCCCAAACTTCGCCTATGGGGGTTATTTGGGATGCTGATCACGAATCTGACATCCGTTTTTCGTTTTACGCTGGAGTACGGTAGGTTACGGTGGGTACCGGTGAGTAAGGTAATGGTCACCGATTGCGCCTAAACTCCAGCGTAAAACGAAAAACGGATCTCAGATTCGTGATCAGCACCCCAACTAACCCCCCCCCCCTAGCCAATGTTTGGGCGAAATTGGTGACTGCGAGCTCGGCGGCCTTAGTTACCGGTACGTACCGTAACCTACCGTACTCCAGCGTAAAACGAAAAACGGATGTCATATTCGTGATCAGCACCTCAAATAACCCCCCTAGCCGAAGTTTGGGCGAAATCGGCGTGGCAGCCTTAGTCACCCGTACCTACCGTAACCTACCGTAATCG
>CANDYH010000468.1:0-14240 GCA_947396885.1 Heligmosomoides polygyrus polygyrus | reverse complement strand
CCAATATTGATAGCTGATTTCGTAATCCTATTGCACTTGTCTACCGTTCGCACACGGACATAGGTCTAGATTTCTTCTCATATTTCATTATCTACCCATTCTTCCGGAATCAACGCCAGATCTACATCAGGGCCATTTTCGGCACGTCATTCTTCATGAATTCATCAAAGGATCTGCAGCAAGTCAGGCAGCCGACCCAATTAACGATATATGTGGCTTGGGATCTATTACTCATCGCACCAGTTATGAATGGTTCGGAAAGTTTTTAAAGGGAGATTATTCATTTGAGGACAAAGCAAGGTCAGGAAGGCCAACTGAATTGGACGACATTGAACTACTCCATCTTCTTTGTACCGATAGTAGGCAGACAACACGTTAACTGGCAGAGAAGCTCGAAGTGTCTCATAGAATAGTGGGAATCCATCTAAAGAATCTTAGCTTTGCATGGAAATTTGGAGCTTGGATTCAACATGCCCTGTCACACACTCAGAAAGGTCAACTGCTCTCCATCGCTGCTTCTTTTCTGTCCAGATACGAAAGAAAATCGTTTCTGCCGCGGATTGTGACAGGCGATGAGTCCTAGGTTCTGTATGCCAACATCAGAGGAAAAAGACAATGGGTACAAAAAGGAGAGAACCATAAGCCTGATCTCAAGCCCAATGTTCACGAAAGGAAGACTCTCTTGAGTGTTTGGTGGGATATCAGAGGAGTGATTTGCTGGGAAACTATCAGAAGTGGGGAAACACTTACAGCTGCCACATACAGTGCCCAACTCCACAAAGTCGCCGCAGCTCTCCAAGAAAAGAAGCCTGAGAAGCTAAAGGTGACGATCCTGCATGACAATGCAAAACCACATGTTGCAAGACTCGCAAGAGAAACAAATGAGAAGTTGGGCCGGGAGGTAATGCCACATCCACCGTATAGCCCTTACCTCGCCTCTACCGTCTATCATCTCTTCCATGCTCCTAAGCAAGAAATCGGAGAGAAATATTTTGAAACGGACGAAGACCTCAAAAATTGGATTCAGCGATGGTTCGACACCAGAACTGCAGTCTTTTATGCGAGAGGAATTAGAAAAGTACCCAGTCTTTGGAAAAGCGTAGTGGAACAAAATGGAGATGATCTCAATTGATTTGACTTTGTAGTTGTGAAGTAATAAATCTTTGAAAAAAATAAAAAGAATTTTTCCCAACCTAATACATGGCATCCATCATCAAGGTGGATGAGTACTAATTAGGTTGTCCCATACGTCCCCGCCGTTTTTTTATAATGCGGATTCCGCTGGCGGTCTCTTGCATAGCGCTATATAGCATTCAAAAAAGAATGATCTCTATCAGAACGCGTACTGCATTTCCTTTTTATCCAGAATTTTGTTAATTTTCAGGTAGTTAAAGTGAAAAGTGAAAAAGTGGCAATCTGCGCAGTCGCTTTTCTCGCTTAGGTTTGGAATTTTTGCGCAGCTTTTCATAGCATTTGGAAGACAAAGTTCTGTATTACAAGAATACGTGTTGATCCTATTTCCTCATTTGTCCTTTACTGATTTTTAGGTCATCAAATTGGAAGGTGCGAAGGAGAAGATTTATTTTTACCGAAAGCTCCTGCTCTGTTGTAAGACTTTTTTGCTCGGTGTTGTATGTCGTTTGGAAGAGAATGTCTTGTTTATTAAGAATTTGTGTCGCGTTTATTGGCCCATGCTGATTACTGTCGAATAGCAACAACTGAACAAGGAGAAGAAGTTGTTGGTGAAGTGATTTTTCTCTTTTTGGAATTTTGTTGATAATCGGCAGAAACCAGTAAGTGCCAATAAACGCTACACAAATTCTTATTCAGCAAGACAGTTCTTCCGAACCATTTCTAACGCCAAGCAAAATGTCCAACCCAGAGCAGGAGCTGTCGGTAAAATAGCTCTCCTCCTTCGAACGTCCCAATTTGATGACCTAAGTTCAATTAAGGTCAAAGCAAATAGCACTAATACGTACTTTTGTAGTACAGAACACTGTCTTCCAAGTGCTATGAAAAACTGCGCAAAAAATTAAAAGTGTTCTATGCGGAGAGAAATCAAATTCGCAATTCTGTTCAAGGTTTACGTTTGGAATTTTTTGCTGACACGTTCCTTAGGGAAGAATTCTCAAGCCTGAGAGCTCTGAGATTGAAGTTAGGCTATTAAAAAGTCTACCGAGGCTCGACATTTAATTTAAGGAAGCTTAAAAGAGAAATTAAGGACAAGGTAGACCCTGCTGAAGTCTATCTGCTAGTCTTGGCCTTCTTTAAAATAAAGAATTTGTTAATTACCTATGGCTCATCATCTAACAATTACGGCACATAATAGTATATTCGTAAGGAACGCTACGAAGAGCTTATTTATTTCGTTATTTACAAAAAGGCGCGTGTGCAGCGTCGCTTGGCTACTGTTACAAAAAAGGATCAGGAAACAAAACAACAAGAAAGAATTCGATAGAAAGGTATGTAGGCATTTTTAACTTCTTTTTCCAAATTGTACCGGGAACGTTTTGGTCGCACAATAATCGTAAGATGGAGGAGGGATGTGTTAATTCCTTACAGGAAACTAACCATAAGTGAGCTCCTTGCTATAAAAGTTGACCTAGATTTCGTTCTGGTTTTATAGGCCTTTCAGCTGTGTTCAAGCATTGCTTTCGATTTTCCTTTAAAAATTACTGCTTCGCATGTCGCACATATACCAATGTTTGCGGCTTTTGTTTTGATTGCAACAAAATTCCCAAACTATGGAGAAGGCCGGGGGAGATTTAGCCAGAGGCATGTGGTGGTGAGGAGGATGTGGACCTGCCTCTGATGACGATGACGTCGCGGAATTTTTCGCAGCATTTCTGAGGCGGAGAAAGGTTGCAGACGGGAGAAAAGATGTTGCTACAGTATGTTTTGTTGTGATCAAAACTCTTGCGCCGGACAGGACTCGAACCTGCTCGTCTGCTTTCCGGGCAGTGATTCCTTTTTACTAGCAGCTCCAGGGTTAAACGAATGTGTTAAAGCATTGTTACTACACACTAAGAAATAAAGGACGATTGCTCAACTAAAGGCAGCCACCCAAGAAGGGAATAAGCCTGGGGAAAGAGTTTCTGAAGCGGGTACAGAGCTGGAAACTGGCCTTCTTCCGTCACAATTTTATTAGCACAACATAAGCCAGGTGAGGATGTCACTTAATATGGTTGCTTCAGACTTGATCAATAAGATTTTTCCGTGTTAATACCATTCAGAATTGAAGGTGGAGGATATAAACTTATTTGAAGCAGGAAAACCAACAAACAGACTTTCTTTATTGATTGCACAGGTTCGGATTACATGAGAATTGACAAGAACGCGCCAATCCCCATGTAGGTTAAAACCGTTTACTAGGAACGTAATTTGTTTCATAAATAATTTCAGGACATAATGGAATCTTGGACGCGCGCAGCGCAGTCGAAAGACGTGACGGCTATCGCGTGCACCGGTACCATCATGTTCATGGCTAGGATTTCGCTATTTCCCAACAAGACAATCGCCAGAGCAATGCAAAATGGGGTTTTGAGTTCGCCACAAAGAGCGTCCCCAAGGGGGAACCCGCCGAAAAGGCGGGGCCCACCAAGGTCAATGGTCCCCATTCCGGCTATTTTGGCAGCTCGAGAGTGGTTGGTCCCACTATTACTCTAATGAACGACAACGACGACGTTAATATCATGGACGACAACGACGACAATGCTGATATTGCTGTTAGGCCCGAAGCAGACGACGAAGTATTCCCGTTGAGTCGAGCAGACTGGAAGGATCTGATTGCTGAAGTTAGAAGGATAGCAGATCCACTGGCAGTGGCTACTAGCACAGGTATGAGCTCCTCATCGAAGCCATTATTTACGAAGACGGGACTAAGTCGTCAGTTTGAGATCAACAGCAGTGTGCTCAATATTCTGGGAACTGTTTCGAAAGCTCTGCCTGAGCACAGTGTCAAGGACTCTGTGAACAAGGCAGTCACGATGCTAGCTCAACGGAACGAGCTCTTAGTGATCGCTGATAAGGAGCCAGAAGTATTCGAGTTCTACGATCAGCGCACAAGAGCGGAAAACCTCCAGGTTTCTAACCCTATTCTAGCGGATTTCATTCGAACGCATAAGAAGGAGACTAAGAAACCCGGCAGTGAGAGATCTACCACGTGGAAACCTCGTTTCAACGAATCATTCCTCAAAAGGAAGCCCTTTCGATACGGGGGTGCGTCGTGGGCACACGCTCCTCAGAATGTCTCGCCCTTCTACCAGGGAAGGCAATCGTCCGCCTACCCAAGTTCCAGATCGCAGCAGCAATCTGGAAAGCCAAGGGATATGTGCTACAACTGTGGCCGGTTTGGTCACTTCGCGCAGGAGTGCAGAGCACCTGGAAAGCAGTAGAGGTCAGTTAAGCTTCAGAGCTAGAAATATACATTATATGTGGACGTTTTGGTCCTCTCTTGGCATTAATTCATTCAGCAGGAGAGTGCTGTTGGACGGTTATTCGCTTGATTTCGTAACAGAGCCAGAAAGATCCCACCATCCCACCATCCCACCATATATAATAGAGGAGGGTTTTTTTGTCTCAACGTGACCGTGGGAAACTTCGTAAACTCCGCGGGCTCGATGGTTTAATCACCCAAGTTTGAGGCAGTTTCTCGACTTCTCTCTCCGAAGGGAAGCGCAGGGAGGTGAGCATTCGCCGCTGCCGAGGAGGACACGTGGCGTTGCGAAATAGGCAGGCGCCGCGGCTCTGCCCACGCACGTGTTGGGTGGCTACTGCTTCGAACTCACCCCCTTGAAGGCTCCGTCGTTGCTACCGGTCAATTAGTGCTTGCAATTTGGTGCTGCTACAGTAGTGTTACCGCAGGGTACAATTCTGCCGCCTGTGTGCATGGCCGAGGTCACTGCTCATTCCTGTTCTTGCTACTTTCTCTGTGTTCCGGCATAACCTTCTGAAGTGTGGAGCTTCCGCCTTCCCTTTTTTGAGAACAGCTCCTGTTGTGTTAATTCATACTGCCGCTCTTCGTTACTGCCTTTGCCACCGTTTCACTTTGTTTCTCTTCGAGAGTCTTAAGTTGATGTCAGTGTTGTGGTGAGAATCTGCGGCCCTATTCTAGTGCTCCTCGCTCTACACGTTAGAGTATGCCCCTTGGTAGGAAGGCACATGTATGCCCGTTCACAGCAGAAGTGAACTGACATGGTTCACCATAGGGCTAGAACCCACCAGTGTCACGGTATAGTGGCGACCGCCTCTGTAAGCCACGCCCCTACATGGGTTGGAAGGTTGGCAGTCTCCTTAACTGCATTCTTGCTAGATGGTTGTTGTATATAATATAGACTAATAATAAAGGTTTGTAAATCCTCACTCCCAGGCAGGAGCATGACATGGAGGCCGCGGGAGATCCTTTTAGACTTGTTCAAAATTTCTAAAAGAAGTTAGCAGTAGGGGAGACTCCGTTTTGACGGCCATCAAAACGTATTTATATCTCGAGATATACACACGCGTACGCACATTGCACATTTCTCACAAAGCATGCTGGCATGATTTTTTTATACTGAGCATGATCTTTTTTATCATTTCTACTTCTTGGGTTGTCTTTACCGTGGCGCATGAATGAGGCATGGCATGTAACTTTACAGCTATTTTTAAAGAAGTATTACCATGGTTGCATTATTGTTTACATTTTGTTCCACATTATTTTTCTTCTATACCGTACACACTTAATTACAATATTGCAGTAGAAAGGTTGAGTTAGCTTATTTTATGCTGCCTTTTTAAACTCTAATTATCGATTGCGAAAAGTACGATTTTCGCTAGTCGCATTAGCGATTTGAAGCGAATATCGTATTTTCCGACCTGGCGTCTTCAAAAACACTACGTGTGCGGAAAGTACGTTCTTCACATGAGTCACTGCCGAGTGCAAACTACCTCCCTTGTGAACCTCGTACTTTTCCGATTTTCCCTTTTGACCCACGTCCTAGATGATTTCTTTGTATTCATGTTTTCGTTATCACGTTAATGGCTTAATCGAATCTTTCACTATTACCTTATTAAAACGTCTAATTTATAGCTCACATTACTAAAATTCAATTTTCACCCTATCAATTCACTTTTTCTTCACATTTTCTCTGCCATTCATGCCACCGCTAGCTTGTATATAATCTGTACATAGGACGTCCAAAAAAATTAAATTTTGAAATTTACTTTTATTTGATGTTAATAGCACTTCGCCAATGGCAACCTTACCGTATACTAGGTAATGTCGGCATTAGAAAGGAGCCGAAATGTGGCTTCGAGCATACACTCGAGGGCGTCGACTAGAGCTCACGTAAGTACCCACTTAAAAATAGCGGCGTCAACGAGGCTATGATAATCCCACTCGTAGGGAAAAGAGAGCGGTAACCCATGAGGTCATCTAACAGTAATAGGGCATATCACGAACGTAGTCCTCAATCCTATAACGATAACGGTTACTACAATAACGGAGGAATTCGAAGCCCACGTGGATATCACGGACGCGATTCTCAAATCCCTAGAAATAACGCTCCTCACAATTACGTGAGAAATCATGATGACCAATATGATAACGGTCGATATTCGGATTATTCTAATGAATTTCCGCACAACTGAGAAGTCAATGTGACGGCAAAAAAAAATTTTGCATTCAAAATAACGCCCTATATTATAACGAAGGGGAAGATATTCGGTTAGGTAAAGTAGACGAAAGTCACCAAAAAGACATTTTGAAGCAGAATCACGAAAACCCCTGCTGGAGGTTACTTGAGCAGTAAAAATATCTTGCAGTAAGATTCACGTACGATTTTACTGAGAAAATGAATAACGAAATAGCGAATTTTGTTCTAAGCCGCGTCATTTACCAAAAGGTAAAGTCATAACGATTTCGAAATATTTTTGACATTTTACAGAATATAACGATGTCCGTAGAACTGATAAGGACATAGGGAAATTCGGACTATGATAACGACAGCGACTACACTCCCCCCCCCCCAAAAAAGTCATTTTGAGGTAACTTTCAATATTTTCACCAGAAGGTCGGAAAAATAACGATTGGTAGAATAACGATTTAATATAAACCAAATTCATAACGATATCTAATAAATATTTGAAGGAGCTATGCGAAGATACCAGTGCTCGAACTGGTATCTTGGAAGAGGAAATGCGAGAGCTCCGACAAACACTGATGGCTTGTCAGGAGCAAGTTGATGCGATGGCAAAGATGGCGAACAAGGACTTAAATCTGGTCGCCAATGAGGGGGACGCTGAAAAGACGTGCCCAGAGATGCTATGGTCAACGGCTCTAGAGATGCGGTGGCTCCAAGCAAGGCCGGTGGCAGTATGCGGGCGGCGATTCGCGCAATGCCTCGAAGGCACATGAACCGGAGGCCCTATGACCTGGCCCTAGGCCTATGCACAAATTTCGCCCTGTGCGTACTGGAAGGAATCCTCCCATAATCGTCTCTATGTCCATCGACCCATCATTTTAATTCATCATTGGAGTGAATATTTGGTTTTTGTTGTTATTTAAAATTTATTGTGTTGTATATTTTTGTCGAGGCCGACAAATTCGATAGGAACGGCATGTCACGGTATAGTGGCGACCGCCTCTGTAAGCCACGCCCCTACATGGGTTGGAAGGTTGGCAGTCTCCTTAACTGCATTCTTGCTAGATGGTTGTTGTATATAATATAGACTAATAATACTTACTTACTTTGATACTTTGATGGCCCTTTGTCGGCTGGAGGTCTTCTCAGCGGGGACCACAACTCTTCCAGACCGCTCGATCTCTGGCTGCTTGCATCCAGTGAGGCAGACTCCGCTCTCTGAAAGATCTTGAGAATGAGTCTGCCCATCGCGTTGGCGGTCGTCCCAGTGGTCTCTTATGGTCTCTCAGGAGCCATTCTGTGACACGGAGACTCCATCTATCGTCCTTTCGTCGAAGCAGGTGTCCGGCCCAGCGATATTTGGACTTCTTCATGTACTGCAGCAGGTCTGCTAATTGCGACTTCTCCCGTAGCTCCGAGCTTCGTAGGCCTTCTTGCCATTGCTGGCGAAGGCTTGTCCTTAGAAGACATCTCTCTAGTGCACGATGCGTAGTTTGCATCGCTCTGGCGATTGTCTTGTTGTCGGGCCAGGTTTCCGTCGCGTAACATATCGCAGGCAGTACAGAGGCGTTAAATATCGAGGCCCTGAGGCCGGGATCCTTGACCTGATCGGTGACTTCGCGAATCGAACTGAAGGCTGCCCATGCTGCGCGTCTCCTGCGGGCGATTTCAGGAGCGAGGTCGTTATCCATGTTCAGCTCTCTTCCCAGATAGACGTAGGAGTCGACCTGTTGCAGAGCGACTCCATTTAACCTTACGAGTCCCGTGTCACACCACTGGTTGACCATAAATTGCGTTTTGGACATGTTCATGTCCAATCCAATCTTCATACCTGCCACATTGAGCTCGTTCAGCATTTCCTCGGCTTCTGCCGTGCTGGTAGAGATCAGAACAATATCGTCGGCGAAGCGAAGGTTGCTGATCCGTTTACCGTCGACAAGGTAGCCTTTATCGTCCCAGTTCAAGTCTTTCATGGCATCCTGAAGTGCCGCTGTGAATAGCTTGGGAGAGATCGTGTCTCCCTGCCGTACTCCTTTCCCGATAGGAATCTTAAGCTTTCGATCGAACAGCTGGATGGTAGTCGATGTGTTCGAGAAGCATTCGTCGAGAAGTCGGATGTAGGGCGATGGTATACCAGCGTTCACAAGGGCGTTCAGAATGGCGTTGATTTCCACAGAGTCGAACGCTTTCCGATAATCCACGAAGACAAGAACAAGTGGAAGGTGGTATTCGCGGCTCCTTTCGATGAGCTGTGAGACAGTCTGAATATGGTCCATGCAGGAGAAATCCTTGCGAAACCCTGCTTGCTCCACTGGCTGATATTCATCCAAGCAACGCTCCATGCGGTTAAGCAGTATCTTGGTGAAGATCTTGTACACAACCGAGAGAAGACTGATGGGTCGATAGTTGTTGATATCCTCCTGCTGACCTTTTTTGAAGATTAAAACTGTTTTCGACTCCTTCCATGAGTCCGGAATCCTACCAAGTCGAAGGTAGTGGTTGAAGTGCTTGGCAAGAAGTGAGCAGATGGCACTGCCACCCGCACGAAGGAGATCAGTGGAAATGCCGTCCGGTCCGGGAGCAGTGCCCAGCTTCACCCTTCTGATGGCATGAGCAACTTCTGATTCCAGAATGGGAGGTACTTCCTCAGCTGGTGGCATCAAGCATTTCGGGACAGTGATGGAAGAACGAAACAGATCTGTGTAGAATTCCTGAACGATGGCCTCCATCGCTCTTCGAGACGTTTGCGGTGTTCCATCCTTATCCACAAGGGCTGACATTATTGCCTTCTGATCGCAGAGATCTCGTTTGCAGCGCTTTATGCTTGAACCTTTCTCAGCCGCTTCTAACAGCTTCAATCTTCTGTAGGCTTGAATGGCTCCTTCACTGCAATTCGACAGGCCTTCGAGATGGTGACTTTTTCCAGATGGAAAGCATTAGGATCCAGTTTAACAGCTCTTCTTTGCTCCAAGAGTTTAATCGCCTGTGCGTTGAGTATTGAAGCAGACGGTGATGTGGCTTCGCAAGAGCTGCTAGCACATTTCAACAGTCCTTTGGAGAGAAGGTCGTAGTCTTCCGATGGATCTTCAAGAAGATTCCAATCGTACGACTTTATCGCATATTCCAACTCCTCAGACTTGAATGTGGGGATCCTCACCGGTGCCGGTTTATGAGTGTCACGCTTGAACATCCTCTTTTTGAGAGTCAGCTTCGCACGGACAAGACGGTGATCCGAGCCGGTGTCAAATGAAGGCAGCACGGAGACGTCGAACAGACTCCAGCGTCTGTTTGTAAGAACATGGTCGATCTCCGAACGTGTTTCTCCATTTGGGCTTTCCCAGGTCCATCGTCGGTTTGAAGGCTTCTTAAACATAGAATTTCCATGGTAGAGACGGCACGCGGATAGAAAGTCTATCAGGCGCTCTCCGTTTTCGTTCCTTGAGGAAGTTCCATGTGGTCCTAGCCTCCATTCGTCGTGATCATTCGTACCGACGATAGCGTTGAAGTCACCAACGACAACTTTGTAGTAGCTCTTCTCGTCGTTGACAGTCCTTTCGAACAGCTTGTAGAATTCCTCCTTTTCCTCATCTATGGCCGCAGATGTTGGAGCATATCCATTTATGATGGAGATGGTTCCTTGATCTTTGGTTTCCAGACGAAGAACAGCTACTCGCGGACTGATGATGTTGTAAGAGTCTACTAGGTGGTGCACTGTCGAATTGACGAGAAATCCAACTCCGCCAATATTCTTTCTGTCCACCTTTGCTCCGATAATGAGAAGCTCGTTGTGGTCGGTCCTTCTTATGGTTTCCGTTCTGCCTTTCGTTTCCTGCAGGGCGATAACGTCGTATTTGATGTTTCGGCTTCTATAAAGCAGTGTCCGAAGATCCTGCTCAGATGCGATCGAACGACAGTTGTAAGTGCAGACGAATAGGCAGTTTCCGTGTCGTGGTGGGAGGGAGTTTCCGGTAGTCCGATTCCAATGACGTCCTGATAGTTTAACTCCGAGATTAGATGGCCCCTCGCCGGAGGTGGATGCAACCGACGTCGTAGAAGTCCACCTCCGGCGCGCGGAGGACTGGGGCGCGGGTTTAGTTGTTTGAGCCGTACCGGTGGTCTGGTTACTCACATGTTCCTGGCCAGGGATACAGGAGAGCCGCCCATACACGATAAGTGATGTTCACCCCTTCACCGCGGTGAGGTGGCACATGAAGGGGGACTAATAATAAAGGTTTGTAAATCCTCACTCCCAGGCAGGAGCATGACACCAGTGCTGCTGATAATTTTGAATTTTCATACAGCACAAAACGACGGATTGGGCGTTCCTACATCGTGGGCCTCCCGCCCCAGCCTATATGATCCCCACTACTAGTTGTACCACTCATATCCACTCGTGTGCTTCTTAAAGAGGCTGACAACCCCTTAACATGATGAGCCCTGTCCACCCGAGCCGTTTTGCGCCTGATTCTGTAGGCTGTAGGTAAGATTCTCCCATTCTAAGTTGGTTGGATTGAGCCTATTAGTTTCTCCCGCCCACATAAACTTCCTACTTTCTACACCATTCCAAGCTGTCGGATTTTTATTCGTGTGATAGCAGAAGTTGAGCAACAAACCCAACGGTGAGGAACATACATATCCCACTTTTGTGACTAAGTGGCTCATACACTGTCAGTCGATTAAAAGCTGCGGTGAACTTTTCGAAGGCATGGTGCGATCTCGTCTTTTATTGCGCTATATGCTTGCTCATTAGCTAGGCTGTAAGTAAGATTCTCCCATTCGAAGTTCGTTGTGTCGAGCGCATGCAACAGTTTCTCCCGCCCACTCATGATTCCTATTTATCGCTTGGGCCCCCTTCTA
Organism: Heligmosomoides polygyrus polygyrus; assembly: GCA_947396885.1. Taxonomy (NCBI): domain Eukaryota; kingdom Metazoa; phylum Nematoda; class Chromadorea; order Rhabditida; family Heligmosomidae; genus Heligmosomoides; species Heligmosomoides polygyrus. Next base: position 2,763 of record CANDYH010000468.1, on the reverse strand, counting down.
AGACGTTGCGATATTTATTGATAGCTTCAGTTTAAAAACAAATACAACAGTGGGGAACACAAATATCCCCACTGTTGGTGGATCGATTAGGTGGCATTTTTGGAGTGCATGGCGCGATCTCATATTTTAATGTGCGCTATATGTTTGATTACTAGCTTCGGGCTGTAAGATTCTCCCATTCGAATTTATTTCGGCTGAGCGATTTTTCATTCGATTGATAGCAGGAGTTGGACAACAAATACAACAGTGAGGAACACACATATCCCCACTTTGGTGTTTAAGTAAGAGGCATTTGCGATATCAATGAAATAACCAGTGGTGCTCTCGGACCTAACCGATCGGGATTGGAGTTGCCCGATTATGTTGGCCGACGGGAGCGTTCCACAGTAGATTGGGCGTTTTGATCAGGCAGTCGATATCGATCGATATTATCGATCATTTGAGTGGTGCTATCGGTTTTTTCTCAAACTGAACCGACCACGATTTCTATCTGACACATTGGAGATAGGGAAATCAGAGACAGAAAATCGCACCATATATATAAAGGAGGGAGGCATAAGTCACTGTCTGTAGTGGTTCGCCAACAGCGGAAACCAAGTTCCCGTCCCACCCCAGTTTTCGACTACACTAGGCTCTCGGAATAATTCTTCCGGTACGTTCCCTCAAAATTAGTGGCTAATGAAGTCACCTCCGGAATTCGCCACACCTAGCGGTTTGAAGCACGACGACTGGACAGAGGTGTCAGACATTTCTTTAGGCTTGACAAGCTGCAATAGGCTGCGACCTCAACACTAGATGAAGAAAGAGTGCTGAGGACATTCTTCTGCGTGCTATACTGAGTGAGTGGTACCAAGCTAGGAATCAGTCTGGAGCAGGCGCAAGTTTCAACGTGCTCGACGCTACGGATGCTTCCTTACCAAGCGTTGGTTGCCGGCGGAGCCGGCGATCGACGCTGGGTGAGGAAGCGTCCGTAGCTAGGTTGGGCTACGTCCCTAGCGTGGCCCGCGGATGCGATGCCGGCGAAGCCGGCTAGCCTGGCGTGGCCCGCACACTCCAGCGTCGGCGCCGGCGGAGTTGGCGACCGACGCTGGGTGAGGAAGCATCCGTAGCTAGGTTGGGCTACGTCCCTAGCGTGGCCCGCGGATGCGGCGAAGCCGGCTAGCCTGGTGTTTCATAAGAGCTAACGCGGCCTCTGCTGAGCAGTACAGCACCTTTGTTGACGATGAGGTCAAGAAGTGATTACTAGCGGGGCGATCCAAGTGGTAACTGATACACATGTCTCTCTTTTGAGAATTAATCCCCTTTCGGTCGCAACGGGTAAAAAGTTGAGGCTAATTTTAGACCTCTCCCGCTTAAATAAATCTCTTGAAAGATTTCCAGTAAAATTTGAGGACCTTTCCAAAGTACTACCAATGTTGCCAAAGGAGGGATTTATGGCATCCTTCGACTTAAAATCCGGGTACCACCATATCAATATTCACCCTAACTGTATAAGTATCTGGGCTTTTGTTGGAAGGGGTGCCTATATAAATTTCTAGTGTTCCCATTTGGTCTTTCTTCCGCCCCCCATGGTGTTTACCAAAATGCTAAAACCACTACTAGGAAAATGGAGATCACAAGGTATAAACGTTGCTTTATACCTAGACGACGGCCTGATTTGGGCCGATTCCGCACACCGGTGCGAAGAATCGATACAGTCGATTCAAAGAGATCTAAAGGATGCCGGCTTCTTCACAGCCGAAGAGAAGTGTTCCTGGAGCCCCCTCCAGAAGTTAACATGGCTTGGTCATGAGATAGATTTAAAGGAGTTCAATATTGATGTTACAAGAGAAAGAAAGGAAAAGGCGAAGCGTTTAGCAAGACGCTTATTATTAATAAGAGGGCCATCTCTCCTGGAGAGACTCAAATGGCAAGGAACCTTGGCCTCAATGCATTTAGTTATTCCTCCAGGTCGGAGAAGACGGTGGAAAGCAGTCGTGTCGGCGACTGCTGAGAAAGAGAGAGAAGGAACGGCATTATCCTTCAGATGGCCGCTCTCCGGTGAAGAGCGATCAGAAATCACAGGTTGGCTAAATTGGAACTCTACGTTTAAAGGCCATTCTATAGAAGGCGCATATCTACTGTCAGACGCACTAGTCTGTTTTTCGGACGCCTCAGAATTTGGAGCCGGAGCGGTACTCCATTTAAGCACCAACTCCTCATTAAAATGGTCATCCCAGCTGAACTGTTGGGCACATCTAGTACAGCTAGAGAAATGTTTGCAGTACTACTCGCTTAAAAGCGTTAAGACGTAATTTGTTTGGTGAAGAAGTGGCTTGGCACTGTGATAATCAAGCAGCAGTAGCTATCATGACAAAAGGCAGTACGAAGAAGAACCTTCAAGAGATTGCACAAGAAATATGGAACTTTTGTGCAGATGCCTCCATTCACGCTGAGTTTTTCTGGGTAGCAAGGGAGTTTAACGTCGAAGCGGATGAAGCGTCCCGTGTAATAGACCTGGATGACTGGAGCGTAACAGATGAAGTCTTTTCAGAACTAAAAGATGCATGGGGTACATGTACTATAGACATGTTCGCGTCTAGTGTAAGCAGCAAGTGCGAAAAGTTTATTTCTAGAGCGTATGACCCCAGTGCAGTATCATTTAATGCATTTGCATCCCAGTCTCTACCGTGGTGGACAACCGGATTTGCATGGTGGGTGCCCTCTCCATATTTGATTGCTAGAACAGTCATCTGGGCAAAGAAGAACCATAGGAAAGGAATT